>JAPFFP010046917.1:0-33083 GCA_026153255.1 Solanum medicagineum | reverse complement strand
TTGTTAGATTATTGCCCATATTTGCACATCCCCAACATCTTCCCTTGATAGTTGTTTAATTCATCAATTAGAAATTGTTAGCTGAATTTTATTTTAATCATTGCAACCTCCCAGATCCTACAAATCGAGTCATTTCTGCCCTCAACAATGATTCCCTATGGATTGACCACAATCTCTAAAGTTGGGTTATTATGCTGATGACGACCGCCCCTTCTACCTTTGAGTAGTCAGGTTGAGCGACACTAAAAAATGGTGTCGTTGCCAGAAAATTGGCGTGTTCATATTGGAAGTGTTTGTTGAGACTTGTTCTTATAGTTAGAATTCTATTTACTATATTCTTGTTGTTTTTGCTATTGAACACTAGGTGTAACAATGGAGGATAATGGAAGCGTTCATGGTGAGAATGTCAAGGACATGAACGGGATGCAAGATGTTAATTGGGATTAGGTTGGAAGCATCGGTGCGATCCAACTACCCCCATTGGCTGGAGGAGTTAACTTCCATATGTCAGGCACTATGTTGCAACTCCTCCAACTAAAAGGATTATTTGGAGGGCTCGGCTATGAAGATCCTCATGAATACTTGAGGAACTTTGTTGATGTGTGTCTCTCATTCAACTTTGGGGGAGTAAGCCTAGAGGCTATTCAACTAAGGTTGTTTCCTTTCTCCATCACCGGAGAAGCATTGAGGTAGCTAGCAGAGTTACAGAATACTTCATGAGAGGAGCTACAAATTTCATTCCTAGAAAGATTTTACCCTCCCTCAAAGATGATTAAATTGAGAAAAAGTATTGGGAACTTCAAACAGCTAGATGGTGAGCCATTGCAAGAAAAAGTACGGAGAACTTCAAACAGCTAGATAGTGAGCCATTACATGAAACATGGCTCCAATTTCAGAAACTCTTGCTTCTGTATTCTAACCATGGAGTTCCAGAACACATGCTTTTACAATACTTTTATGTAAGTCTTGATGTGAAACAACCAAAAACTGCTCGAAAATTTGCCTTGGAAGTGTCCAAAATTGTAATTTCTATATATCTCAAAATTCGTGTGTGATATCGAAAATCCGACTTCATATTTTGATAAGGGGGAAAAATGTGGTGGAAAATGGGTCTAACCCTAATTTTAAAGCAACTGTATCAAAATTTCAATTTCCCAAAAATTTAGTTTCTAGAATCGATCCTCGTTGGTACCGCGACTCGCAGCTGTCGACCTGTGTAGAAATGTCCTCCGCGTTGGGTCCGTGTCGTGGACCATACGCGGACCTATGTTATTTTTCCACCAGTCTTTCTAGTTTGGTCCAAGGCTTTTGGGTCTTGGTCCTAAGTCTTCCCATGCATAAAAATACCTATATTTAGCCATATTTCATCTTCATATCATATAAGACATTCCCCAATACTCTCCCAAGCACTTAGATAAATATTTTACTCAAAATCAAGGGTTCCAAACTCATTCTAGATCTTAAAGATTTCACTGAAGCTTTAAGTCTACATTCCAGTCTTCATCAAGAAATTCTCCCAAGCTAAGGTATGTGGGTTTCAACCATTGGGTCCATTCACCCATGGTGCCCAAGCTTTCTTTTTGGATAAATCTTATGTTTCTAAGTCAATTTACTTATGGGTCTTACTTACTATGAAATTGACTATGAACTATGTTGGGGTTTCTTAAAAGTGTGACTATTTAAGCATGTTTTGAGCTATGAATCTTCGATTTATCTTGAGATTGGACAAATGGTTTTGATGTATATTGCATGAGGGTATTACCAAGTGATGGTGGATGATTTTTATATTGAATTTATTTGCATGATTTCACTCTTGAATTGTATGATTTTACACAAGCATTGCACACCCACGAAGTGTTTGATACAATATGCGGTCAATGTACCTTGAGTTGTTGAAGACCTAATGCATGGCACATGGGTTAAGTGACTTTATGATGATGAAAGGCTGATATGAATGTCTAGATTTCATGAGATGTATCTGTTGTGTTGTGAGTTGACCATAGCCAATTGATGGGTGATCCCTCAATCAGCTTGGATGGGGGTGGTAAGCCATCAAACAATTTAGGGGTTGGTACCTCAATCATCTCGGATGGGGGTGGTAATCCATCAAACAATTGAGAGGCTGGTATCTCAATCACCTTGGATGAGGGTGGTAAGCCGTCAACCAATTGCGAGGTTGGTACCTCAATCACTTCCAACGGAGGGTAGTCATGTCCATCAACCAATTGACAGGTTGGTACCTCAATCACTTCTAAGGGGTGGTTTACCTTAGGTTCCAAGTACTAAATTGCTTGGTCTATAATGATGGTCTATTCCTACACATGTAATATATATAAGCATGGTTACTCCAAGTCTCATTCATGCATACCGTATTGTTATATGTTCATCTATTGCCTAATTATACATTTTGACTATGTTGCCTATCTATTGTTGCATTGCATCCTACATACTTAGTACATTCAAATGTATTACGCATACTCTATGCCTACATGATGTTACCATGTAGGAACTGGAGCTCCACTTGATCATCCTTCTCCTTCATGTGGCTAGTATGATTACTCTGAAGCTAGTTGGTAAGTCCTCAATTTCGGGGACAATGTCTTTCACTTTATGCTATGTATAAAAGACTCTCCTTCTTTTTAATTGTATGCTTTGACTATGAGGGTGAGCCTGGTTGCTTGTCTTGGCCCTTGCTAAGTTCTATGTTTAAAGGTGTTGTTGGACAAGTTATGTAATGATGTTATGAGCCTTGAGTTTCTTTGAATCTATGATGTTTTATGATATGAAAGATTTCCCTTAGCCCCTAATTCCCTTTTTACTATCTCTTATTTGTTTTATTGCTTCCATGACCAAGGATGTATAATGATATGTTAAGAGGCTTGATCGGGGTCCCTTCGGGTTCCCTATTCACCGTGTCATATCTAGGTCCTATGCTTGGGTCATGACAAACTAGGTTGTTAATGGTCCTCGACATCTAGCACACCGCATTGATTAGAGTCTTATTCATGGTTATGTTATGCACCACAACTATGTGTAAGAGGCTATGAAACGTTTTAGAAAATGTTCCCCTTCTTCATGGTTTATAAGGTTTTTCCCTCTTAACGAATGTTCTTTTCTATGCTAGATCATGCCTAACACAAGAAGAAGAAGAGTCTACATACCTATGGAACAACCGATTCATGGTGAGCTCCAGGATGCTCTCACTTTGCTATCACAAGTTGTGGCTAATCAAGCCAACCAAGGGGCCCAAGCCCCTTAGCTCCTACTTCGAAATCTCAGGTGAGGGACTTTATAAGGATGAACCCACCAGAGTTCAATGGGTCTAAAGTGAATGAGGACCCTCAAGAACTTATTGATGAGGTTCACAAAGTGTTGGATATCATGGGTGTGAGGTCGGAAGAGAAGGTGGAGTTGACAGCTTACCAAGGGGGTAGCCCAAATATGGTACAATTAATGGAAGGAGGAGAAGGGGAACAATAATGTGGTTTTATAGGAGGAGTTTAAGGCGGCTTTCCTCAATTGGTTCTTCCTTCTTAACTTAGGGGAGGCCAAAATGATGGAGTTCATGAATTTGAAGTAAGGGTCTATAAGTGTGAGGGAGTATGCCCTCAAGTTCAACCAACTCTTAAAATATGCTCCACACTTGGTTGCTGACTCGCGGTCTAGAATGAATAAGTTTATGATGGGTGTATCTAATTTGGCGAGTGAAGAATGTTGTACTGCCATGTTGATTAATGAGATGGATTTGTCCCACTTGATGACTTATGCCAAATAATTGGAGAGGGAGAAATTGAGGAAGAGAAGGGGTCATGATGCCAAGAGGGCCCGTTTTGATGATAAGTTCCAAAGTCATAAGGGTAGCCGGTTTCACCAAGGCCAAGAGTCTTCTCATGCTCCTAGTGGGAGATTTGCCAATGACTACCCAAGGCCCCAAGAGGGTGGTGGTGTGATGCGATGCCTAGACTCGTGTGTCCAATTTGTAGTAGGGGTCATGGTGGCCCATGCTTGAGCAATACCAATTCTTATTTTGGTTGTGGGGAAGTAGGCCACAAGATGATTTATTGTCCACGAAATCACAACAAGGGTAAGGATGTTCGTCCTCTTCCTTTGGGTAGAGGAGGCTAACAAGGTGGTATGCCAAGGCACAATTGGTTTTATGCTCTCCATGAGAGGCAAGGGGTTGATGAGGCAGCCGATGTCATCACCGGTATGTTAAAAGTCTTTGATTTTGATGTGTATGCATTGATAGATCCGGGTACCACTCTTTCTTTTGTTACTCCTTTTATTGACAAAAAGTTTCATGTTGAGCCCAAATTGTTGTGTAGGTCTTATGTGGTGTCTACTCCCATTGGTGCATCTATTGTTGCTAGAAATGTCTATAGAGAAATTGTCTCATTTGCATGTTGTATAAAATATTGCCTTGTGATGTTGTTGAGTTTGATATGATTGATTTTGATGTTATTCTTGGGATGGATTGGTTGCATACATACTATGCCTCTATTGATTGTAGAACCAGTAGAGTTAAATTCCAATTCCCAAATAAACCCGTTCTTGAGTGGGGGACTCATGATGTGGTGGTCAAGGGTGGGTTTATCTATTGCATTAAAGCCCAAAGGTTGATCTCTAAGGGGTGTTTCTATCATCTTGTGAGGGTTAGGAATCTTGAGTCCAAAGTCGTTCCTATAGAGTTGGTCCCGGTAGTAAATGAGTTCCTTGATGTCTTTCCAAATGACCTTCCTGGTGTTCCTCCCGAAAGGGAAATAGACTTTGGTGTAGACCTCCGTCCGGATACTCAACCCATTTATATTCCCCCTTACCGTATGGCCCCGGGAGTTAAAGGAGTTGAAGGAGCAATTGAGGGACTTGATTAGAAGGGTTTTATTAGGCCTAGCCAATTACCTTGGGGTGCACTGGTGTTGTTTGTGAAGAAGAAGGATAGGTCTCTTAGAATGTGTATTGGCCAGCGGCAACTTAATAGGGTTACCATCAAGAATAAGTATCCTCTCCCAAGAATTGATTATTTGTTTGACCAACTTTAATGGGTTAGTCACTTCTATAAGATTGATCTTCGGTCCGGGTATCATCAAGTGAAGGTGAGGGGATGTGACATTCCCAAGACGGCCTTTCGGACTAGATATAGGCATTATGAATTTTTGGTTATGTCTTTTGGGTTGATCAATGCACCGGCTATCTTTATGAATCTTATGAATAGGGTCTTTAAACACTACCTTGATTTGTTTGTTGTGGTTTTCATTGATAATATCTAGATATACTCTCATAGTGAGGAGGAGCACGTGGCTCATTTGAGGGTAGTGCTATAAAGATTGAAGGAAAAGAAGTTGTATGCTAAATATGAGAAGTGTGAATTTTGCTTGAAGGAGGTTGCCTTTTAAGGTCATGTGGTGTCGAGGGATGGTATTAAGGTGGATCCTAAAAAGATAGATTTGTTTAGAAATTGGCCTAGACCATTGACCCCATAGGACATTAGAAGCTTCTTGGGCTTAGTGGTTACTACCGGAGGTTTGTGTTTTGGTTCTCTTCTACTGCCTCTCCCATGACTAAGTTGACTCAAAAGAAGGCTAAGTTTTTGTGGACCGATGAGTGTGAGAGGAGTTTCCAAACCTTGAAGGATAAGCTTGTCTCCGCTCCTATCTTGTCTCTATCGGAAGGGTTCGTTGTGTATTGTGATGCCTCTGGGGTTGGTTTGGGTTGTGTTTTGATTCAAAATGGTAAGGTGATAGCCTATGCTTCTAGGCAACTCAAAGTGCATGAAAAGAATTATCCTACTCATGATCTTGAATTGGCCGCCGTGGTTTTTGCTTTGAAAATTTGGCGTCATTATTTGTATGGATTTCATGTTGATGTGTTCACCGATCATAAGAGTCTCCAATATGTGTTCACTCAAAAAGATCTTAACTTGAGACAATGAAGGTGGTTAGAGCTTCTTAAAAATTATGATATGAGTGTGCATTATTATCCCAGAAAGGATAATGTTGCTACAGATGCTTTGAGTATGGTGTCTATGGGTAGCCTAGCTCATGTCGATGATGGGGAGTAAGAGGTGGCTAGGGAGGTCCATCGGCTGGCTAGATTGGGGTTTAGGTTGGAAGAGGTTGATAATGGTGGCATTGTGGTTGTTGATGGTTCAAAATTTTCCTTGGTTGATGAGGTAAAAGAAAAGCAAGATCTTGATCTCTCCTTGTTAGACTTGAAGGCCTTGGTGAAAGAGGGAAAGGTAGAGGTTTTCTTCCAAGAGGAGATGGTGCCCTTAGGTACCAAGGTAGGCTGTGTGTGCCTTGTGTTGGGGATTCGAGAAAGAAGATTCTTGATAAGGCTCATAATTCTTCCTAAAGGACCCTCAAGAATTTATTGATGAGGTATACAAAGTATTGGCTATCATGGGTGTGAGGTCGGAAGAGAACGCGGAGTTGGTAGCTTACCAACTCAAGGGGGTGACCTAAATATGGTATACTCAATGGAAGGAGGAGAAGGGGAACAACAATGTGATTCTTTGGGAGGAGTTTAAGGCAGCTTTCCTCAACCAATTCTTTCCTCTTGAGCTTAGGGAGGCCAAAATGATGGAGTTCACGAAATTGAAACAAGGATCTTTGAGTGTGAGAGAGTATGCCCTTAAGTTCAACCATCTCTCTAAATATGCTCCACACTTAATTACCGACCCGAGGTCTAGAATCAACAAGTTTGTGATGGGTGTTTCTGATTTGGTGAATGAGTGTCGGGCTGCTATATTGATTGGTGACGTGGACTTGTTTTGCCTTATGACCTATGTCGAACAATTAGAGGGGGAGAAGTTGAGAAAGAGGAGGAGTAGTGAGGCAGAGAGGGCTCATTTCGATGGTAAGTTCCAAGGTCCTAAGGGTGGCCGGTTTCACCAAGGCCAAGGGTCTTCTCATATTTCTAGTGGGAGATCACTAATGACTACCCAAGGCCCCAAGAAGGTGGTGGCGTGGTGCCTAGACCTATATGCCCAAGGTGTGGTAGAGGCCATGATGGCCCATGTTTTAGGGACACTAATGCTCGCTATAGTTGTGGGGAAGTGGGTCACAAGAAGGTTGATTTCCCTCAGAATAAAAACAAGGGTAAGGATGTTCGTCCACAAGACCTGGGTGCTAATGCAGTTCCTTTGGGGAGAGGAGGCCAACAAGGTGGTGCCCCAAGGCACAATCGGTTTTATACACTCCAAGGGAGACAAGCTTCCCGATATTGTCACCGATATGTTAAAAGTCTTTGATGTTGATGTGTATGCATCGATAGACATGGGTGCCACTCTTTCTTTTGTTACTCCTTTTGTTGCCAAAAAGTTTCATGTTGAGCCCGAATTGTTGTGTGAATGTTATGAGGTGTCTACTCTCATTGGTGCATCTATTGTTGCTATAAAGGTCTATAGAAATTATCCCATTTGCGTCTTGCATAAAATATTGCCTTGTGATCTTGTTGAGTTGGATATGGTGGATTTTGATGTCATTTTGTGGATGGATGGGTTGCAGGCATATTATGCCTCTATTAATTATAGAACCTGTAGGGTCAAGTTCCAATTCCCAAATGAACCACTCCTCGAGTGGGAAAGTCATGATGTGGTGGTCAAGGGTAGGTTTATCTCTTGCATTAAAGCCCAAAAGTTGATCTCTAGCGGGTGTCTCTAGCATCTGGTGAGTGTTAGGGATGTGGAGTCCTAAGTCCTTCCTATAGAGTTGGTTCTGGTGGTTAGTGAGTTTCTTGATGTATTTCCAAATGACCTTTCCGATGTTCCTCCTGAAAGGGAAATAGATTTCGGCATAAATCTCCTTCCCGACACTCAACCTATTTCTATTCATCCTTACTGTATGGCCCTGGCGGAGTTGAAGGAATAGTTAAAAGACTTGTTGGAAAAGGGTTTTCCTAGGCCTACCCAATCACGTTGGGATGCACCGGTGTTGTTTGTGAAGAAGAAAGATGGATCCCTTAGAATGTGCATTGACTACGGCAACTTAATAGGGTTACCATCAAGAATAAGTATCCTCTACCAAGGATTGATAATTTATTTGACCAACTTCAAGGGGCTAGTCACTTCTCTAAGATTGATCTTTGGTTCAGCTATCATCAAGTAAAGTTGAGGGAGTGTGATATTCCTAAGACGGTCTTCCAAACTATGTATGGGCACTATGAATTTGTGGTTATGTCTCTTGGGTTGACCAATGCGCCCGCTATTTGCATGGATCTTATGAATAGGGTCTTTAAACCCTACCTTGATTTTTTTTGTTGTGATATTCATTGATGATATCTTGATTTACCGTCATAGTGGGGAGGAGAAGGTGAGTCATTTGAGGGTGGTGCTTCAAAGATTGAGGGAAGAGAAGTTGTATGCTAAGTATGAGAAGTGTGAATTTTGGTTGAAAGAGGTTGCCTTTCTAAGTCATGTGGTGTCGGGGGATGGTATTATGATAGATCCTAAGAAAATGGAGGTGATTAGAAACTGCCCTAGACCATTGAACCCATTAGACATTAGGAGTTTCTTGTGCTTAGCGGGTTACTAACGGAGATTTGTGAATGGGATCTCTTCTATTGCTTCTTCCATGAATAAGTTAACCCAAAAGAAGGCTAAGTTTCTGTGGACCAATGAGTGTGAAAAGAGTTTCCAAACCTTGAAGGATAAGCTTATCTCCGCTCCTATCTTGTCTCTACCGGAAGGGTTGGAATGGTTTGTTATGTATTGTGATGCCTCCCGGATTTGTTTGGGTTGTGTTTTGATGCAAAATGGTAAGGTCATAGCCTATGCTTCTAGACAACTCAAAGTGCATGAAAAGGATTATCCTACTCATGATCTTGAATTGGCCAACGTGGTATTTGCTTTGAAAATTTGGCGTCATTATTTGTATGGGGTGCATGTTACGTGTTTATCAATCTTAAGTCTCTAATATTGTTCACTCAAAAAGATCTCAACTTGATACAACGAAGGTGGTTAGAGCTTCTTAAGGACTATGATATGAGTGTACATTATCACCCGGTAAGGCTAATGTTGTGGCCGATGCTTTGAGTAGGGTGTTTATGGGTAGTCTAGCTCATTTTGATAGTACTGGTAAAGAGGTGGCTAGAGAGGTTCATCGGTTGGCTAGATTGAGGGTTAGGTTGGAAGAAGTTGATAATGCTGGTATTGTGGTTGTTGATGGTTCAAAATCTTCCTTGGTTGATGAGGTAAAAACAAAGCAAGATCTTGATGACCCCTCCTTGTTAGAATTGAAGGCCGTGAGAGAGGGCAAGGTGGAGGGTTTCTCCCATGGGGGAGATGGTTTCCTTAGGTACCAAGGCAAGTTATGTGTGCCTTGTGTAGATAACTTGAAATATAGGATTCTTGATGAGGCTCGTAATTCTTCCTATTCTATTCACCCCGGTTCTACCACGATGTATAAAGATTTGAGGAATGTGTTTTGGTGGGGAGGTATGAAGAAAGACATTGCCAAATTGGTATCTGATTGTCATAGTTTCCAACAAGTCAAAGCCGAACACCAAAGGTCGGGTGGCCTAACCCAAGACATAGAGATTCCTACTTAAAAGTGGGAGGAAATTAACATGGATTTGTGGTTGGGTTGCCTAAGACTAAAAAAAGTTTTGATTCTATTTGGGTTGTTGTTGATAGAATGACAAAGTTGGCTCATTGTCTACCTGTTAAGACTAGTTATAGGGCTGAAAATTACGCTAAGTTATACATTCATGAGTTGGTTAGATTGCATGGGGTGCCCTTCTCTATCATATCAGATCATGGTGCTCAATTCACTTCACACTTTTGGAGGTCCTTCCAAAGAGGTCTTGGTACCAAGGTAAAGTTTGGTACATCTTTTTAACCTCAAACGGTGGCCAAGCAGAAAGAAATATCCAAACTCTTGAGGATATGCTTATAGCTTGTGTTTTGGAGTTCAAGGGTAGTTGGGATGATCATCTTCCATTGATTGAGTTTGCTTACAACAATAGCTATCATTCTAGCATTAGTATGGCTCCTTTTGAGGCCCTTTATGGTAGGCGTTGTAGGTCACTAGTTTGATGGTTTGAAGTGGGAGAAATGGCATTGTTGGGTCTGGATCTAGTCATGGAGGCTATGGAGAAGGTAAAGTTGATTAGGTAAAGGTTGAAAACAGCCCAAAGTCATCAAAAGTCCTACACCAATGTGAGGAGAAGGGAGCTTGAATTTAAAGTTGGTGATTGGGTCTATTTGAAGGTCTCACCCATGAAGGATGTGGTGCATTTTAGTAAGAAGGGTAAATTGAGTCCACGATATATGGGTCCTTACAGGTTGTTGAGGAAGATTGGTAAGGTGGCCTATGAGTTGGAGTTGCCTAGTGAAATGGACATGGTTCATCCAATCTTTCAAGTGTCCATGTTGAGGGAATATGTGGGTGATCCAAAGACAACTTAACTTATGAAGAAGTTCCAGTAGAGATCTTGGACAGACAAGTGAAAAGGTTGAGGAACAAGGATGTGGCTTCTGTTAAGGTCCTTTGGAGGAATCAACAAGT
Organism: Solanum medicagineum; assembly: GCA_026153255.1. Classification (NCBI taxonomy): domain Eukaryota; kingdom Viridiplantae; phylum Streptophyta; class Magnoliopsida; order Solanales; family Solanaceae; genus Solanum; species Solanum medicagineum. The sequence continues at coordinate 22,578 of JAPFFP010046917.1, read as the reverse complement.
CGAAAGTGCTACATGGGAGGCCGAGGCAGACATGCAAAAGCGATATCCCTATCTCTTCCATTCCACTCAAGCCTAAGTTACTAATTCTAAGCCTTGCATGTGATTTCGTGTCTCATGTATCAGCCCTATATGTCATTTGCATGCATTAATTTTTATATTGACAAGTTCATGGTGATTTTGACACTTATGTTGAGATTCTTGAAATGATGTTTAAGTGCATTGATGCGTTCTTGTTGGGGCTAACTTCTTCATGACTACTCTTCTTATATAAATTTCTTCGATACTCAGAGACGAAAGTTCCCAAGGAGGAGATACTGAAACGCCCCCAAAAAGTGCCCGAAAATGTGTCTCGGAAGTGCCCGAAATCTTAATTTTTATATATCTCAAAATTCGGGCGTGATATTAAAAGTTCGAATTCATATTCTTGATTAGAGGGAAAAATTGAATGGGAATGGGTCTAACCCCGATTCTGGAACAACCGTATCAAAATTTAAAAATCACAAAATGCGATATCCCGAGAGATTTCCGCGCCAAGGGCGTGCCTCTATGTTATTTTTTCCCAGCTTGGTTGTTCGGTCAAAAGCTTTTGGGTCTTGGGCCTAAGTCTTCCCATACATAAAAATTTCTATACTTAGCCATATTTTACCTTCATATCATACAAGACATGCCCCAATACTCTCTCAAACACCTAGACAAATATTTTACTCAAAATTCAAGTGCCAAATCTCATTCCGGATCTTAAGAAAATCACTCAAGCTTCAAATTCTCATCTCAATCTTCATCAAGGAATTCTCCAAAGCTAAGGTATGTAGATTTCAACCATTGGGTCCTTTCATCCATGGTGCCCAAGCATCATTTTTACCTAAATTACATGTTTCGAAGTTGATTTTACTTATGGGTCTTCTATTATGACTTTGACTATGAATTACGTCGGGGTTTTGAAAAAGTGTGATTGTTTATGCATGTTTTGAGCCATGAATCTAAGATCTATGATTAGTTTTGATGAGGAGTTTCAATGTATTTTGCAAGGTCGCATTACCAAGTGTTTGTGGGTTGATTTACTTCAAGATTTCTTGCACAATTTCACTCTTTAATTGCATAGTTTTACACTAGTTTCACACACCCACCAAGTGTTTGATAAAATGTCTGATTTAGGGTTCTTGAGCTATTGATGATCCATTACATGTCCTACGACTTGTATGACTTTATGATGATGAATGGATGGTATATATGTATTGATTTCATGAAAAATATTTATAGTGTTGCAAGTTGACCACACCTAGATGAGGGGGTGCTAGACCTCAATCATCATGGATGGCGGGGTGAGACCACCATCAACCAAATGAGGTGTTGATACCTCAATCACCATGGATGGTGGGGTGAGACCACCATCAACCAACTGATGGGTTGATACCTCAATCGCCTCTCCAAGGGGGTGGTAGGCCTTGGACATGATGGTCTCTTACTACATATGTAATATGCTCTATATAAGCATGTTTTACTTCAAGCATCACTCATGCATGCCATATTGATAAATGCTCATTTATTGCCTAATTACGCATTTCAAATATGTTGTCTATCTCTTGTTGCATTGCATCCTACATATTTCGTACATTTAAATGTACTAACGCATACACTATGCCTACATGATGTTACCATGTAGGAACTGGAGCACCTCACGATCATCCTCATCCTCCCCATTGCTAGTACTATCTCTACAAAGCAAGTTGGTGAGTCCTCAATTTTGAGGATAATGTCTTTGATCTTATGCTATGTATAAAGACTCTCTTTCCTTTATTGTATGTTTTGACTATGAGGGTGAGCCCAATTGCTTGTCTTGGGCCCCGCTAAGCTCTACGTTTAGAGGTGTTGATGGATAAGTTATGTAATGATGCTATAAGCTTAATTCTCTCTGACTCTTTTGATGTTTTATGATATGAAAGACTTCCCTTATCCCTTTTTCCCTTTTTTTTATTCTCTATCTGCGACCAAGGATGTATAATGATATGCTAAGAGGCTTGTTTGGGGCCCCTTCGAGTTTCCAATTCGTCTTGTCAAGTCTAGGCCTTAGGCTTGGGTCGTGACAGACAAGTATATAGTTAGTGTGGTGTGTCACGGACTGTATAGTCCTCCTTGAAGTGACAACGTTCAATTTTTCAACTCATTTCGTTAATGGTGTTTTCGCAATTATGGTTTAATCTAAGGGTCTTTTGCGACTTCGTATGCTACCTAAAGACTTCTTGATGACCTAAACTTCATTCCTATCATTCAAATTCTTTCAAGTCTCTTTCAAAGAACTCTTGTGGGTCTTCTGCTTGGGGTTCAAGGAAGGGCTCTTTCTTCACCAAATTTGTTCTTGAATCATCTCTATTTGCTAAGGTATGTGGGTTTGATTCTTGGTCCCATTCAGCCAGGAAGACCAAAAACTCTTTTACTTGAATTTTCATGAAATTATACTTACTTTAGATATGGGTTTTCAATATTAATATTTATTAAATTCAATTGAAGTATGGGCTATGTTTATTTGATAATTTTAAGTTGATTTAAGCCCTAATATGATGGTTTGCATTGAGATTGTGAAATTATAATTGTGTCTGTCCCCTTTAAAGCTTGATTTGTGCATGGGTAGTCTATATTATGTTTTAAATGAGAATTTTACTTGCGTGTTTACTTGAATTTCACAATTTATTGTTAATTAAGTTTTGAATCTCTATTGCCCATGCCATCCTCATCTCATTCATAGCACATGCATTATGAACATATGATTGTTATCAAAATTATGAAGTAGGGTAAGCCCAATTATGTTTATGTATATGATTTTGATAAGATATTGGTTATGACAAGAATATGATCACATAAATGTCTATTGTCAGTGGCTCTTTGAGCATATTGGGTGCTTGCACCATATCGGCATGTGCATGAGTTATTCCTATCCATGAGTATGATAATTATGAATTATAGTTTGTCTTTTGACCCTAAATGTGGATTGAAAGGATTTGAAATGATTATTATCTCTTTTGAAAGCATTCATATGTATAAGTATTCTTGTGGGATGTCTTGACTTAGCATCGATGGATTGGGAGTATTAGGGCAATCCCCAAGGGCCTTCTCTGTTTCCTTGAACTATGTGCTAGCAAAGGAATTGAAGTCATTACCTAATTGACCGGGTCATAAGGGATGGTTATTCATTTATTGGTATGATATGATTATGGAAATCCTTCTGAAATGATGTGTTCATAAGGAAGGTGACCATCCACCGAAATGACGTGATTCGTAAGGTGTGACATAGATTACCCTTGGCAAGTAATCTTTTGCTACTGATGGGAGATTTTTATCAGACTAATTCATGTAATAGCTCACATGAGTTTGATTTGTCAGTTATAGTCCATCTCCACTATATATGAGTATTATGGCATTTTATACATCATGGGTTTCATGGCATACTGTTATATTATATTTCTTCGATTATGTACTTCTATCTATATTATTTTCCCTCGTCATCTACCATTGAATACAGGTTTGGTAAGTCATGTGCACAACATCCCACATACTTAGTACATTCAAACATAATAATGCATACTTTTGCCTACATGATCACACCATGTAGGAACCGAGGACTACATTCATCTACCGTACAACTTCTAGCTTGGATCTCAAGTTTTGCTTGTTGTGGTGAGTCCTATCTTCCAAGTACAAACCACCATTCCTCTACCTATGATGCTTTACTCATTTTATTTACTTTGAGGGTGAGCCCGGGGTATGTCTTAGCCCTCATCCTATCTTATGATTAGAGGCATTGTTGGACACCTTATAAACTCCTTTACAACTATATGTTTTGTGCCAAGATCGGAGGTTATGTTATAGCTTTGGCTAACTATTGGTTATCGTTATGTGAAGTGGTTGTAAGCCTTATGATACGGTTATATCTAAGATGTGAAAGATCCTATGTCCCAAATTGCCCCAATAGAGTGAGTCATACTTACTCGCCCCTTAGTATTTATGAGCTACATGCTTTGTGATTTCATGTTACTCCCATTTCCTATGACATCCCCATAGCATGATTCCTATTCTCCCATCCTATAGAATTATCTATTTACTATTCGTTTACTCTTTCGAACTGATGATGGGAAAATGGATACTATGAGGCTTGTTTGGGAACTCTCCGGTTCCCATTCGCTATGTCACTCCTAGACCCCAGGTCTGGGTCATGAAAGCTTGGTATCATAGCACTAGATTAGTAAATGATCCTCCTAGTCCAACATGTTGCGTCGAGTAGAGTGTTATTTATAGATGTGATGTGCACCATGCCTATGGGTGGGAGGTTATGACGGTGTTCTAGGAATTGTCTCACTTCTTTTACCTTATGTCGTGCTATGGATCGTATATTTTGTTCCCTTATCTTTATGTGTCCTTGTTCCGTTACAAAAGATGCCTCGAGGAAAAGCTCCCCTACCAAGACTAGCCCGAGCTAATGAGGTTCAAGAACCTTAAGGGCCTATGGATGAACCTATCTCTAATGGTGAGTTCCATATGGACTTTGCTATGCTTGCCCAAGTGGTTACTTCTTAGACTAGGCAGGCTAATCTTTCTCGGGATCCCACTCTGGCCTCTAGGTGATAGACTTCATTCGAATGAATCCTCCAAAGTTCTACTGGTCAAAAGCTGATAAGGATGATCAAGAGTTCATTGATGAGCTCACCAAGTTGTTGAATGTTATGGGTGTCACTTCTGAGGAAAAAACTGAGTCGGCTGCTTATCAGTTGAAAGATATGGCTCAAGTATAGTACACTCATTGGTTGATGTCGAGGATTTTGTGGTAATGTTGTTAATTGGAAGGAATTCAAGTTGGCCTTTCCAGATCATTTCTTCCCATTAGAGCTTAGAGAAGCCAAGATGACAGAGTTTATCAACCTTAAATAAGATGGTACGAGTGTAAGGGACTATTCCCTTAAGTTCACCAAGCTCTCTAAGTACGCTCCTATGCTTGTGGTTGACCCCCGTGCAAGAATACACAAGTTCATTTCTGATATCTCTGATTTAGTGGTGAAAGAATGTCGTCAACCATGTTAATTCGAGATATGGATATCTCCAGGCTCATGGTATATGTGGAGCAGATCGAAGGGGAGAAACTCAAGGAGAGGAGAGTGTATGATCCCAAGAGAGCCCATTATGATGTTGGGTTCTCCAACTCTAAGGGTAGCGGCTTTGGTCATGTCTACAGGGTCAAGGCTCTAATGCTCGGGTTGCTAATGCTAGAATGCCTCCTTCTAAGGCACTAGTTGGTGTTGGACCATGGTTTCCCCAGTGCAAGAAGTGTGGGAAAAATCATTTGGGTGCTTGTTGGAAGGAGTTGGGTGCATGCTTTGGGTGGTGACAAGAACTGCAAGGTTGCTGACTATCATAAGAATGCTCAAAGAGGCCAAGATCAAGTGGCTTAAAGTGGGAAAGGCCAGCAAAGGGCTCCACAAGGTGTTGCCCCGAGAAACAATAGGTTCTATGCTCTTCATTCTCGCCAGGAGGTTGAGGAGGCTCCAGATATTGTGACGGGTATGTTAAAAAGTCTTTGATTTTGATGTTTATTCTTTGTTTGATCCAGGTACAAACTTATCCTTTGTGACTCATCTGTTGGCTGTCAAGTTTGGTTTGAGTCCTGAAATTTCAAGGGACCCTATTTCAATTTATACCCTTATGGGTGAATCTGTTGTTGCTCATAGAGTTTCTCGGGGTTGCCCTATTTCTGTGTTGCATAAAGTCTTTTCGTTTGATCTTGTGGAACTTGAGATGTTTGACTTCAATGTGATTCTAGGATATATTGGTTGCATGAGTCATATGCCTCTATAGATTGTAGAACCCGAAAGGTCAAGTTCTAACTTTCGGATGAGCCAATTCTTAAACGGAAGGGTAGTGACTCCACTATTAAAGGTAGGTTTTATTTCCTACCTTAAGGCCTAGAAGATGATCTCCAAGGGATGTATTTATCATACTGTGAGGGTCAAGGATGTGCAGTTCGAGCCACCTACCCTTGAATCAATTCCAATGGTGAATGAGTTTCCAGATGTGTTCCTCGAAGACTTGCCTAGTATTCATCCTGAAAGGGAAGTGGGCTTTGGCATAGATCATCTCCCAAATACTCAACCTATTTCTATTCCTTCTTATTGTATGGCACCAGCTGAGCTGAAGGAACTGAAGGATCAGTTGAAGGATTAATTGGATAAGGGTTTCATTAGGCCAAGTATATCTCCATGGGGTGCTCCGGTGTTATTTATAAGAAAAAAAGATGGATCTCTTTGGATGTACATTGATCATAGGTAATTGAATAAGGTAACCATCAAGAATAAGTAGTTGTTACCTAGATCGATGACTTATTTGATCAACTTCTAGGGGCTACCCATTTGTCAAAGATTGACCTTTGTTACAGCTATCATCAATTCAAGGTTAGGGAGTGTGATATTCCCAAGACGACTTTTAGGAAGGTATGGGCACTTTGAATTTGTGTTGATGTCGTTTGGTTTAACTAATGCCCCGGCCGTGTTTATGGATCTTATGAATCAGGTGTTCAAGCCATTACTCAATAGTTTTGTGGTTGTCTTCATTGATGATATTTTTCTTTATTCTCGAAGTGAGAGGGAGCATATGGATCACTTGAGGTTGATTCTTCAAACTTTGAGAGAGAAGAAGTTGTATGCTAAGTTTAGCAAATGTGAGTTTTGGTTTTGAGAGGTAGCTTTTCTTGGTCATGTGGTGTCTGGTGATGGTATTAAGGTTGACCCGAAGAAGATCGAGGCCATGAAGAATTGGCCTAAACCATTAACTCCTTCAGATATTCGAAGCTTTCTTGGGTTGGCAGGCTATTATAAAAGGTTTTTGAAAGGTTCTCATCTATTGCATCTCTGTTGACTAAGTTGACCCAAAAAAAGGTTAAGTTTGTGTGGTCGGTTGAATGCGAGAAGAGTTTTCGAACTTGGAAGGATCGGCTTACATCAGCTCCTGTTTTGACTTTACCAAATGGCTTGGATATTGTGATGCTTCACGAATTCGGTTGGGCTGTGTACTCATGTGACATGGTAAGGTGATAGCTTATGCATCAAGGCAATTGAAGGTGCATGAGCATAACTACTCGACTCATGATCTTAAGTTACCGGCAGTGGTATTTACCTTGAAAATTTGGAGACACTATTTATATGGGGTGCATGCTGATGTTTTCACCGATCACAAGAGTTTGCAATATGTGTTCACTCAAAGGGATCTTAACTTGAGGCAAAGGAGATGGGTGGAACTCCTAAAGGACTACTACATAAGTGTACAATATCATTCTGGCAAGGCGAATGTTATAGCCGATGCTCTTAATAGGTTATCTATGGGGATTGTGGCTCATGTTGAGGAGGAGAAAAAGGAGTTGGCAAAAGATGTCCATCATCTAGCTAGGTTGGGTGTTAGGTTGGCCGACTCTAATGATGGTGGCATTCATGTTCAATATGAGGCCAAATCTTCCGTGGTTGTTGATGTGAAAGATAAGCAATGTCTAGATCTATCATTGGTTGAATTGAAGAAATTGGTTGCTAAAAAGAAAATAGAGGTGTTCTCCCAAGGGGGAGATGGTGTGCTTCGGTGTCAGTGGACGATCTTAAGAAGTTCAGGATGAGTGAAGCCCATAACTCTCATTATTCTATTCATCCGGGGTCTAGTAAGATGTATCGGGACTTGAGGGAGGTTTATTGGTGACATGGCATGAAGAAGGATATATCTAAGTTTGTATCTGAATTCCCTAATTGTCAACAAGTGAAGGTAGAACACCACAGACCCGGTGGTTAGACTCAAGACATTGAGATTCCTACTTAAAAGTGGGAGGATTTGAACATGGATTTTGTGGTTGGTTTACCTCGAACCCAAAAGCAATATGACTCCATTTGGGTTATGATCGACTGGATGACTAAATCAACTCACTTCCTACTGGTCAAGACTACTTTTGGTGCCGAAGTTTATGCAAGGTTATACATCCAAGAGTTGGTGAGGTTGCAAGTATGCCTAGGTCTATCATATCAAATCGTGGTACCTAATTTACTTCTCACTTTTAGAGATTGTTTCAAAGAGGACTTGGTACTAAGGTGAAGTTGAGCACCGCCTTTCATCCTCAAACTGTTGGAAAAGCCGAGAGGACAATTCAAACCTTGGAGGACATGTTGAGGGCTTGTGTGTTGGAGTTCAAAGGCAATTGGGATGACCAACTTTTGCTCATCGAGTTTGCTTATAAAATAGCTTTCATGCTAGCATTGGTATGGCACTGTTTGAAGCTTTGTATGGTAGGAGATATAGGTCTTCGGCGGGGTGTTTTGAGTTGGGAGATATGGTTTTGATTGGACCGGATTTGGTATTGGAGGCTATGGAGAAAGTGAAGTTGATTAGGGAAAGGTTGAAAGCAGCCCAAGGTCACCAAAAGTCCTATTCGGATATTAGGAAGAGGGACCTTGAGTTTCATGTTGGTGATTGGGTGTTTGTAAAAGTCTCACCTATGAAGTGTGTGATGCATTTTGGCAAGAAGGGCAAGCTAAGTCCCCGGTATGTAGGCCCTTATGAGATTATTGAGCAAATTAGGAACGTGGCTTATAGGTTGGAATTGCCTCTGGATTTGAGCTCTATTCACCTAGTATTCCATGTGTCCATGTTGAGGAAGTTGGTTGGTGATCCTAGTGCTATTGTTGCATGTTGGAAGATGTTGAGGTTGAGGAAAACTTGTCTTATGAGGAAGTTCCAGTGAAAATTTTGGATAGACAAGTGAAGTGACTTCGTAACAAGAATGTGGCTTTGGTTAAGTTGCTATGGAGAAATCGACATGTGGAGAGTGCTACATGGGAGGCGGAGTTGGACATGATGAAACGATACCCTCATCTTTTCCAATCTGCTCAAGCCTAAGGTTTTAGGTTCTTCCTTTTCCGAGTGGTCCTAATTCTTTCACTCTTGAGTTTCATGACATGGCATGCATGTGTGCACCAAAATAATTTTCATGATGTTTGGATGATTTGAATACATTTTAACATGAGTTTTAATGGCTCTATGATTTTCAAGTGATGAACTATACATTGTATCTTGTAATTTGGAGTCTCATGATCTAAGTGAAGCCTTTCAAGCCTTATCTTGCATATTCGAGGACAAATGTTCCCAATGCGGAGATGATGGTAGGACCTGGGTGTTGTACAACTTCATTGGAGCTTGAAAGTTTCCGTTTGGGGAAGTTTTAGACTAAGGTAACACTCCATGGGAGCTCTCATGGTACATGTAGGGTCACACAGCCTATGTGGAGCCACCATGAAGTGACCCTTGGCCTCATGAGCATATTCGGCCCTTGAACATGGTGATTTAAACCAAGGCATGGCACATTTGGATCCCTCACAGTCCGTGTGACACTTCATGGACCGTGTGGTGGGCCGTGTGGTGGCCTTGGCATGAAATCCCACAATTTTGGGACCAAGTAAGGTGACACGGCCAAGTACACGGCCCGTGTGATATGGCATGACCCATGAGGCCTCCCGTATGGCTTTCGGAGTGAAAGTTTTCTAAGTGTTAAATCACCGTCGAAACTTCATCGTGAAAATTTTTATTTTTCTAAGTATAGGGGCACGGGGCGATCACACGGACTGTGTGACCTTACATGACCTGTATAGCCTTCCGTGTGGGTGATTTCGGCAAATTTTTCTAAGTATGGGATTATCGTTTCGGACCTCCGTCAAGTGTGATTTTTCTAAGTGTTAGTTCACGGACGAGTATACAGTTTGTGTGGTATGTCATGGATTGTATAGTGAAGTTCAATTTTTCAATTCGTTTCATTAATGATGTTTGCATAATTAGGATTTATTCTAAGGGTCTTTTGTGAATTCTTATGCTACCTAAAGACTTCCTAATGACCTAAACTTCATTCCTATCATTCAAATTCATTCCTCTCATTTTAAAATTCTCTCAAGTCTCTTTCAAAGAACTCTTGTGGGTCTTAAGCTTGGGGATCAAAGAAGGGCTCTTTCTTCTCCAAATTTCTTCTTGAATCTTCTCTATTAGCTAAGGTATGTGGGTTTGATTCTTGGTACCTTTCAATCAAGAAGACCCAAAACTCTTTTACTTGAATTATAAAATTGTGCTTACTTTAAATATGGGTTTTCAATATTATTGTTTATTAAATTCAATTGAAGTATGGGTTATGTTTATTTAATAATTTTAAGTTGATTTAAGTCCTAATATGATGGTTTGCATTGAGATTATGAAATTATGAATGTGCATGTCCCCTTTAAAGCTTGATTTGTGCATGGATAATCTATATTATGTTTTAAATGAGAATTTTACTTATGTATTTACTTGAATTTCAAAATTTATTATTAATTAAGTTTTGAATCTCTATTGCCAATGTCATCCTCATCACATTCCATTACAAGAAAATAGGTCTTTAACAAGTGAAAATTCAGTCACTAAAAGTATAAATCTGGTCGTTATTAGTCAATAACGATTGCTAAAAATCCCATCATTATCGATTATTAAAAGCTCCACTATTAAAAGTTAACAACCGGACTAAATTTTGTTGTTAAAAAGCTTTAACGATGACAAAAATCTAGTCGTTATACCTCTTTTCAGCAACCAGATTTTCCTTTCACTAATTAATATTCTAGTTATTAAAAAAAAAGAGAAAGCCCGATGCACTTTTGAGGAAGGGCCTGACTACAAGGATCTATTGTGTGTAAGCCTTACCATGCATTTCTGCTAGAGGATATTACCAAGGTTTGAATCCGTGACCTTTTGGTCACATGGTAACAACTTTAATAGTACTCCAAGGCTCCCTTCATTTCTAGTTATTAAAACCTTAATTATAACCACAAATCATATCAGCGAAAGTTCATACACACACATACAAATACGTGAACATATGAAAAAATACAAATTGATTATTATATTCATATAAAATTTCATAGTTAACTGTAAAGAATGATATTGGATAATGTTACAAAAATAAGGAATACAAATTGTATGATATTTTTTTTTAAACTCTTAGTGAAAGAATAGCTAGAATATCTTTAAACAATTTCTGAAATATGAAATGCATTCTTCCTGTGCTTGAAAATTTTTCATTACTTATACTTCTTTACACTTTCTCTGAGGATGAGTTCTTCAAACTGCATGATCTGTCAAAACATAAGTACAAAAACTTCACGTAAGGTTGTTGATAACACTCCTAATAACTATCATCTTCTTTTTTCTTTTTTGCAAAATCAAAGATTAACCACAATGAAATATAAAATTTATTTTTGTTCCCACAACCAAATAAAAAGAAAGTTGGGCTTTCTAGTTTTACACATAAAGTTGTTTGTTTTGTATTTTGGACCTTAAGTTATTGATATTTTGCACATTTCGTCATGGATAAAACCCTTAACTTCCTTTAGTTTCACTTTTTATACAAACGATGTTCACCAAATTAAATAATTCAATATCATTAACATTATTATGAGATACAAATTAATTATATCATCTTAAATTTTAAATAATTTAAAAAAATTATGATTTCTTAATTAATTATTAGTTGATTATATGTCATGTAAAGTTTTTTAAATTTCTGTCTGTAAAATTTCACTTTATATTTTTCTAACTCAAATGAATGATTTTTATTTGTATGCACTTGTTAGTTTCACAACTAATTATGAAAAAAAATATCAACACTATTTTTTTATTAGAAGAAATATTATTACTAAATACTAATTCTTATGTCTATTGATCATGGTAATTTGCAAGTGGAGAAACATCTATCCTCTTGAGAAAATTACTTACTACCAAATTTTGTAACGTTTCTACCTTAAATTAATCTCATAAGCTCATAATTATATATTTTAATAGTATTACTTCTATTTTTAATTTTTTTATTTCATTACAATTTTTTGTTTTGACCTACTTCATCTTGCATTTTAAAAAGGTAAAGTAAAGATGAATAAATTGTCTATCAAACTAAAAATATATATAGAACTATATCAAGAAAATATTTAAGTTAAAAAAAATATGTCAAAAAGATTGTAACTAAATGCTTTTATAACATTTCATAATTATATATAATTGACTATAATAAGAATGCCGGGTATGATTATAAGAAAATCATACATTAATATTTATTTTTATTAAAATTTTTTATGAAATAAGCAAAATTATAAAAGATGGAGGATTCTTATCAGAATGATAGAATGATTAACAAAATGCCACTTAGCTTGTTATACTTAAAACATGATTTAGTCTGATCTCTTTGCACTCATATTAATTAAAACATATTTTTACACTAACTAATATGTTTAACAACAGGATGATATGCTTTTTAACAATCAAATTTATCCCCTCATAATGTTGGACTAAATTTTGTCTTTAACGACTGAAAAAATTTGGTCACTATAATTGTATTTATAACAACGGGAAAAAAACTTGATCACTATAAGTGTATTTATAATGACTGTAAAGAATTGGTCACTATAAGTATATTTATAACGACCGAAATTTTTTTTATCATTATAAGTTTATTTACAGTGACCAAAAAAAATTTGGTCACTATAAGTGTATTTATACCGGCCGAATTCGTTTTCCTTCATTAAGAAATGGTCATCAAAAGTCCTTTTTCTTGTAGTGTTCATAGCACATGCATCCATGAACGTTGGATTTTTATGAAAATTATGAAGTGAGTTAAGCCCAATTATGTTTATGTATATGATTTTGATAAGATATTGGTTATGACAAGAATGTGATTATATAAATGTGTATAGTTATTGGCTCTTTGAGCATATTGGGTCTTGCATCATATCGGCCTATGCATGAGTTATTCCTGTGCATGAGTATCATGATTATGAATTATGGTTTGGCTTTTGAGCCTAAATGTGCATTTAAAGGATTTTGAAATGATTATTGCCACTTTTGAAAGTATATATATGTATAAGTATTCCTGTGAGATGTCTTGACTTAGCACCGATGGATTGGGGGCGTTAGGGCTAACCCCAAAGGACCTCTCTCTTTCCTTGAACTATGTGCCAGCATAAGAATGTAAGCCATTACCGAAATGATCAGGTCGTAAGGCATGGTTATTCATTTATTGATATGATATGATAATGGAAATCCTTTTGAAATAGAGTGTTCGTAAGGAAGGTGACCATACACCAAAATGACGTGGTTCATAAGGTGTGTTGTAGATTACCATAATCTTTTGCTACCGATGGGAGGTCTTTATCGAACTAATTCATGTAATAGCTCACATGAGTTTGATTTGTTGGTTATAGTCCATCCCCACTTTATATGAGTATTATGGCATTTCATGCATCATGGGTTTTATGGCATATTTTTATATCATATTTCTCCGATTATATACTTCTTTATATATTCTGTGTCCTCGTCATCTAGCATTGAATATAGGTTTGGTAAGTCATGTGCATAGCATCCCGCATACTTAGTACATCCAAACGTACTAACATATACTTTTGCCTACATGATCTCACCATGTAGGAAACGAGGACTACATTCATCCATCGTACGATGTCTAGCTTGGATCTCAAGTTTTGCTTGTTGTGGTGAGTCCTATCTTCCAAGTACAAACGACCATTCCTCTACCTATGGTGCTTTACTTGTTTTATTTATTTTGAGGGTGAGCCCGGGGTATGTCTTAGCCCTCGTCCTATCTTATTGTTAAAGGCATTGTTGGACACCTTGTAAACTCTTTTAAGACTGTGTGTTTTGTGTTAAGATTGGAGGTTATGTTATGGATTTGACTACCTATTGGTTATTGTTATGTGAAGTGGTTGTGATCCTTATGATATGGTTATATGTAAGATGTGAAAGATCCTAAGTCTCGAATTGGCCCCATAGAGTGAGTCATACTTACCCACCCTTAAGTATTCATGTGCTACGTGCTTTGTAAATTCATGTTACTCCCATTTCCTATGGCTTCCCAATAGCGTGAGTCCTATTCTTTCTCCCTTGGAATTATGTGTTTACTATTCGTTTACTCTTTCGAACTGATGATGTGAAAATAGATACTATGAGGCTTGTTTGGGAACTCTCGGGTTCCCATTCGCTATGTCACTCCTAGACCCTAGGTGCGAATCATGACAATCCTCTTTGGGTTAGGTGATCAGACATCTATAATAAAGATGATGAAAGTGCTTAGTGATGATGAAAGTGCTTAGTGACTATGAAAGGCAGTCTGCGCAGAAAATCAACAAAGGTAAGAGCTCATTTTTCCTTCATGATAACACTCCCTTATGTGTGGCTACAAGGTTAAGAAGACTGACGGGTATAAAACAAGGTAATTTTTCTTTTAATTACCTTGGATGCCAGTTACTATGGTAGGGGAAAGATCTGTTACTTTGAAGGGATTTTGAGGAAATTTTCCAGAAGAATTCTCTATTGGAATAATAAACTGCTATCTTTTACGAAAAGGCAACTATTAATTTGTCATGTTCAGTAGTCTATGCTTGTTTATCTGCTAATAGTCATGAATCCACCCAAGAGGATGGTGGAGAAGATGCATCAAATGTTTGCCAAGATCCTGTGGAGTTAGGCAGGAGAAATTAAAGGGAAATATTGGGTTGTCTGGAATGACCTGCATTTCTATAAGGATGAAAGGGGACTTGGACTCAAATCTCTTTATGATGTGAACAGGGCTCTAATTGCTAAACTTTGGTGGACTTTAAGAACTTCCGAAACATCATTGTGGATACGCTACATGTGGATAAAGTACTGCAAGAAGTAGCACCTTGTCATTATTTCTAGTCTGGGAGCCTCCAAAGTATAGAAGAATATGACTTAAATCAGACTCAGGTGGAGCATGAATGTGATGGCAGGTCAAATCTGTAAGCTCTAGGTTTTGGTTTGACAATTGGACAAAGCTAGGAGCTCTATATTCTATCACTGACTCTGTAGTGGAGAATGAAGATGCTGAAGTAATTTCATTATCAATGGCCAGTGGAATACATCAAGGTTACAAGGAATTATGTCAGAGTAGATAGTGCATTTCAACATTAGAACATCACTCCACCTGTGATGATGGATTGTGGAGATAAGGCTTAGTGGATGGGGGATAAAACTGGAGTTTTACAATGAAATCCACCTATGGCTTGCTAAGAAGGAGGAGACATGATCTATTCTGGACAAAGAATGTTTGGGTCAAAGGATTACCTTTGAAAATGGCATTCTTTCAGTGGAAAGTATGGAAAAGGGAATAGCAACATATGACAATTTGAAAAGAATAAAAATTTAAATTGTCTATAAATGCTATTGTTGTGATGAAAAGGAGATGGAATCAATGTCCCATATATTTTGTAAGACCTCACTTATGGGGGTAAGAGGGATGCAAGAAATAAGCTTGAAAATTTAAAACTGTTGATGTTTACGACAGATTTTACGACTCGTAAGATGGTACGGCCCGTAAAGTGGGTTCGTAGAACCTGGCAGACTAGACGAAATTTGGGACCTTTCTGAAGTTCAATTTATGACTTACCAAAACAACCCATAAAGTCCTCTACAAGTCGTAGATGGTCTCGTAGAATGGGAATCAGTGAAAATGGAGTCTCTAAAGTTTGGGAAATGGCCATAAGACGAAACCCATCCACGGCCCGTAGAATTTTCTATGGCCCATAGACGGGGTCTCTTAGACCTGTCTGGCCAAGATTTTAATAGGGGTAAATTTGACCTTTCCTCTTTTTCTAAGTCTAAGCTACATCATTTTGACCCCTCTATGTCCCTTATCAGCTTATACAACCCTAATTCATCTCATTCCTCCTCGTTCCAAAAAACACTCTAAGTCTCAAAACTCTCTCAAGCTCTTCAAGGCTTTCAAGTAAAGGGTGCAAGCTAGGGTTTCGAATCTTTCATCTCCCAATTAGGTTTCCACCACCATTATTACACCAAGGTATATGGGTTCGATTATGGGAACCTTCCTTCCCACGAGCCCAACCATTCTTCTTCTCCAACTACATGAGATTTAAGGATTTTCATGGGTATTTTATGAACTCTTGCATATGATGATACTATTATGCATTGTCTACGTGATTTTTATTTTGGTTCATCGAGTGATGATTTTAATATGCTAAAAGTATTGCTGGGGTTTGATATTGTGATGGAATTTATGATATTAAAGTCATGTACTCTATGATACTATGAAAAGTCACGGAAGAACTTATGGGTTTTAGTTGGTTTTCATGATACACAAAACAAGGGTTTTATTGTAATAATGGTGGGTTGATTTGAATAACTTTAAATGAATTGATTTTTACTTCTCTTTTACTCTTGAATTGCATGATTTTAAGTGCATATAAATATATCCACCATATTTGACTAAATCTACTTGACAAAGATTTTTGTGTTGATGAAAGATTATTGTATGAATTTCAAGACAAGCATGTTGTGATAAGTAATGGGCTCCCAAGCATGTATTAAACTCATGAAAGGTTTCTATGATTCGCAAGTAAATGTTGAGTCTTATTCTATATATTCTACCCTCTTGTGAGTAATTAAAGTCTACGTGAAGGGGTCAAGCATGATAACTATTTTACCCTTATGTACTAACAACTCATTAGAAGGGGTCAAGCATATCAATCTTCACCGTCATGTGTAATGATTTCCCACAAGAAGGAGTCAAGTTTATTCCAATGTTTTCACCCTCTAGTACAAGGTATATGCCACGTGTAGGGGTCAAGTATTTGAATAAGCTACTCCCTGCCATGTTATCATGTTTTTACAAGAAATTCAAGTTGTGATTAATTTATTAGTATATTAAGTATTCCATGGGATTAAACTTAGCACCGAAAGAGGCTTAAGGTGGGGGCTCGACCCAAGAGGTCCTTATATAAAGTCTTGGTCTCTTAACTATGTGCCACCATAGGTTTATATTGTTTCCCTAAATGGGCTTTTACTAGTGGATCTAACTAAGACAAGTTACCCACTATGTGGGGTCAAGTTTGGTTTACCTTGGAAAGTAGACTACTCCTTCATTCGGTGTGGAGTGAATATCGGGATTCCAAGTAGTAGCTCACTTGGTCTTACATATCGATTAGGGTGTCCTCCCACATATGTATGATATATATTATGCAAGTATGACTATCTTCATGCATGTTTTTACTTAAGTATTAATTATACATGTCATATAAATCTTATGACTATTGATTATGATTATATATCTTGATTATTATGGCTTATAATCCTTGTCATTGCACCCCGCAACTTAGTACATTCCAAGTACTAACGCATACTTCTTGCCTACATGATTTAACCATGTAAGGACCGGAGCTACTATTCATCCTCTTCCTCCACGTGGCTAGTCGATACCCGTTGAAGATTACTATTTGTAAGTCCTCTATTTCGGGGACGACATCCATTTTACTTTCATTCCTTTGTTAAGACTTACCTATTTTAGAATTTATATTTCTTTTAGGGTGTGCTTGGGAGATGTTTTGGCCCCCATCCCACTCATATTAGAGGTGTTGTTGGATATGGAAGTTTCTGTATCGAGCTTGAATCCTATTATCTTTATGTAATTATGGAGACTTCCCTTAGTCCCTTTTTCCTTCTGTGCTTGTTGTATGCTCATGGATGTGATGGAAGTCCTAAGTCCCTAAATACCCCATAGAGTGAGTCCAATACCCCGCTTCCCTTATATATTATGTGGTTTAGGATCCCCTTGGGTTCCCATTTGCCGTGTCATATATAGGCCCTAAGCTTGGGCATGATAAGCTTGGTATCAAAGCACTAGGTTTATAAATGATCCTTGAAAATCCAACATACTGTGTCAAGTAGAGTGTTGTTCATGGTTGTGAAGTACACCACAACTATGAATCAGACGCTATGAGGCATTTTAGGAAATGTTTCACTTTTTCATCATCCATGTCGTGCCTTAGATTTAAAATAAGATTTCCTTCCCTAGTGAGTGGTCTTTTTCTCTTATAAATCATGCCACAGCCAAGGCATATGGCTCAAAGAGCTCCCACACTCGAGGAGAGCCCAGCCCATCCGGCTCCTCAAGCTCCCCAAGAGGAAGGGGTTACGCATACCGAAAATCAAAACGTTATCTCCATGTTGGCACAATTCGTGACCAACGAATTAAACCAAGAAGCCAAGTTCCTTATGTTCCCATCCCGGCTTCAAGAGTTAGGGATTTCACAAGGACGAACTCTCCGAAGTTCCATGGCTCCAAAACAGAGGAGGACCCCTAAGAATTCATTGATGCGATCTACAAAGTGCTTCCTATTATGGGGTTGAGTTTATAGGATAAGGTGAATTGCGGCTTATCAATTCAAGGATGTTGCACAAGTTTGGTTTACTCATAGAAACTTGAAAGGGGAATAATGATCCCATACCGTGGGAGGCATTTAAGGCCGCCTTCCTCAATCGATTCATCCTTATTGAATTGAGAGAAGAAAAGATGATGGAGTTCATGAATCTCAGGAAAGGCTCTATGAGTGTGAGTGAGTATTCCCTTAAGTTTAACAAGCTCTCAAAATATGCTCCTCATTTGGTTGCCAACTCTAGAGCAAGGATGAACAAGTTTATGTCGGTGGTGTGCGACTTGGTAAATGAAGAGTGTTGCACCCTATGTTGTGGGTGATAAGGACTTGTCGAGCTCATGACATACACCGAGCAACTTGAAGGGGGGAAGCTTAGGAAGAGAAGGAGTGGGGAGTCAAAAGGGGCTCAATATGTTGGTGGTTTTCGGGGTGTTAAGGGTGGCATTTCCAACAAGGCCACAAGTTCCCAGGCCAAGGATCCTTCAATTCTCAAAACAAAAGCTTTGCTAATGATAGGGTACCTAAACCCTAAGGTTCAAGGTGGCAATAGTGGGATGACTCTTCCAAGGTTCCCAAGGTGTGGAAGAAATCATGATGGCAAATGCTTGAGGGATTCGAATGCTTGCTGTAAGTGTGGAAGAGTAGCCCACAAGATTGTTGATTGCCCCTATGCTCAAAACAAGGGAAAGCATGGTAGTTCCTAAGGACAAAGTGCTCAAGTTGATCAAAGGGCACAAGGAGGCAAACAAAAGGGTGCTCCACATCACAATCAGTTATACGCCCTTTAAGGGAGGCAAGGATTGGATGAGGTGCCCTATGTTGTTACTGGTATGTTAAAGGTTTATGATTATGATGTGTATGCTTTATTGGATGCGGGTGCTACACTCTCTTTCATTACTCCTTTTGTTGTCAATAAGCTTCATGTGTGTCTCGAGTTGTTGTATGAATCCTTTGAGGTGTCTACCCCCGTTGGTGATTCCATTATTGATAGAAGTGTCTATAGGGGTTGTCCCGTGACTATATTGCATAAAGTGATGCCTTGTGATTTTGTTAAACTTGACATAGTGGATTTTGATGTAATTTTTGGGATGGATTAGTTACATACATATCATGCTTCTGTTGATTGTAGAACTTGTAGGGTTAAGTTCCAATTCCTAATAAGCCCGTCTTTAAGTGGGAAGGTCATAATTTGACGGTTAAGGATAGGTTTATTTGTTGTCTTAAGGCTCAAAATTGATTTCTAAGGGTTGCATTTACCATCTTATAAGGTTTTGAGATGTTGAGTCTAAAGTCCCTCCTATCGAGTCAGTCTCGATTGTCAATGAATTTCTTGATGTCTTTCCTAATGAACATCCCAGTGTCCCTCCCGAAAGAGGGATAGATTTCAGTATAGATCTCCTCCTCGATACTTAACCCGTTTCCATTTCTCCTTATCAAATGGCCCTGGCAGAGTTAAAGGAGTTCAAGGATCAATTGAGAGATTTATTGAAGAAGGGTTTTATAAGGCCTAGTAATTCTCCTTGGGGTGCATCGGTGTTGTTTGTAAAGAAGAAAGATGTCTCACTTAGAATATGCATTAACTACTGGCAACTCAATAAGGTCATAATAAAGAACAAGTCTCCCTTGCCAAGGATAGAAGACCTATTTGATCAACTACAAGGGGCTAGTCATTCTTCTAAGATTGATCTTCGGTACGGGTACCGCCAAATGAGGATAAGGGACTGTGATATTCCTAAGACAACCTTTCGAACTAGATATAGGTGTTTTGAATTTGTAGCGATGTCATTTGGCCTAACTAATGCCCCGACAATATTTATGGATCTCATGAATAGGGTCTTTAAACCCTACCTTGATATGTTAGTGGTGGTCTTTATAGATGATATATTGATTTACTCCCAGAGTGAAGAAGAGTATATGAAGCATTTGAGGATAGTGTTGCACATGTTGAGGGATGAGAGAAGTTGTTCGCTAAATTTCATAAATGTGAATTTTGGTTGAAGGAAGTTGCCTTCCTAGGACATGTGGTGTCAAGTGATGGAATTAAAGTGAACCCTAAGAAAACGAAAGTAATAAGGAATTGGCCTAGGCCCTTGACTCTAATGTATTAGGAGTTTCTTGGGCTTGGCGGGGTATTACCGGAGGTTTATGGATGGTTTCTCCTCAATTTCTACCCCTTTGAAAAAATTTACTCAAAAGAAGGCAAATTTTGTGTGGACCGATGAATACAAAAGGAGTTTTCAAACTTTGAAAGATAAGCTTACATCTGTTGTTATTTTGGCTCTACCGAGGGTTTGTAGTTTATTGTGATGCTTCAAGGATTGGTTTGGGGTGTGTGTTGATGCAAAATGGCAAAGACATAGCATATGCTTCTCAAAAATTGAGGTGCATGAGTGTAATTATCCCACCCATGATTTCGAGTTAGCTGCCATGGTATTTGCTTTGAAAATATGGCGTTATTATTTATAGGGTTCATATAGATGTGTTCACCGACCACAAAAGTCTCCAATATATGTTTATACAAAGAGACCTCAATTTGAGGTAAAGAAGGTGGTTAGAATTCCTCAAGGAACATGAAGCTAATGTTGTGGTCGATACTCTAAGTAGAGTGTCCATGGGAAGTGTAGCTCATACTAGTAATGCTAATAAGGAAGTGGCTAGAGACGTTCACCGGTTAGCTAGGTTGGGAGTTTGGTTGAATGAAGTTAAAAATGGAGGGGTGGTGGTTATTGATGGTTCTAAATACTCTTTAGTTGAAGACGTCAAGTCCAAGCAAAACCTTGACCCCGCCTTACTAGAATTGAAAGCTTTGGTGAAGGACGGTAAAGTGGAGGTCTTCTCCCAAGGGGGAGACGACATACTTAGATACCAAGGTAGGTTGTGTGTGCCCAACGATGATGGGATGAGGGATTTGATCTTGCAAGAGGCGCATAATTCGTCCTACTCTATTCATCCAGTTCTACAAAGATATATAGAGACTTGACAGAGGTTTATTGGTGGGGTGGTATGAAAAGATATATTGCTAACTTTGTAGTCGGTTGTCACAATTGCCAACAAGTCAAAGTCGAACATCAAAGGTCAGATGGCCTAGCCCAAGACATAGAAATTCCTACTTAGAAGTGGGAAGATATCATTATGGATTTTGTGATTGGGTTGCCAAAAACTAGGAAGCACTTTGATTCTATTTGGGTTGTTATTGATAGAATGATAAAATCGGCTCACTTCCTACCAGTTAAAGCAACTTATGGTGCCGAAGATTATGCCAAGATATATATTCATGAGTTGGTCAAGTTTCATGGGGTACCATTGTCTATTATTTTGAATCGTGGTGCTCAATTCACTTCTCACTTTTGGAGATTCTTCCGAAAGGGTCTTGGTACCAAAGTCAAGCTTAGCACGGCATTTCATCCTCAAACGGATGGCCAAGCCGAAAGGACAATTCAAACTCTTGAGGATATGCTTAGGGCTTGTGTTTTGGAGTTCAAAGGTAGTTGGGATGAATATCTTCCACTCATTGAATTTGCTTACAACAATAGCTATCACTCTAGCATTGGAATGGCTCCCTTTGAAGCCTTATATGGAAGGAGATATATGTCCCCAATTGGATGGTTTGATGTGAGCGAAAATGTTTTATTGGAACCGCATTTGGTCATGGAGGCTTTGGAAAAAGTGAGGTTAATAAGGGGACAGATTGAAGACGGCTCAAAGTAGGCAAAAGTCCTACTCCGACATAAGAAGGAGAGATCTTGAGTTTGACATTGGGGATTGAGTGTATTTAAAGGTCTCACCCATGAAGGGTGTGGTCTGGTTTGGCAAGAAGAGAAAGTTAGCCCAAGAGTTGTAAGGTCTTATAGTATTGTGAAGAGAATTGGTAAGATTGCCTATGAATTAGAGTTGCCCCTGGAGATGAGTATGGTTCATTTGGTCTTCCATGTGTCTATGTTGAGAAAGTGTGTAGGTAACCCAAGTTCTATAGTTCCCGTGGATGTTGTGGGTCTTATAGAAGATAAATTGACTTATGAGGAAGTCCTGGTGGAAATACTTGATAGACAAGTGAAGAGGTTGAGAAAGAAAGATGTGGCATCCGTCAAAGTCTTTTCGAGGAACCAACAAGTTGAAAGTGTCACATGGGAAGCAGAAGCCGATATGAAGAAGTGATATCCTCATCTTTTCCATTCTAATCAAGCTTGAGCTTATACGATTTTCCAATCTTAGAATCTTGTCACGGCCCGACCCCGGGGCCGTGACTAGTGCCGATTAGGCACCATTACCGACATAAAGCACATATTAACACTAATAATTCTAC
>JAPFFP010046916.1:0-10674 GCA_026153255.1 Solanum medicagineum | reverse complement strand
CAAAATAATGTATTAGGTCATACATCATCCATCACTAAAATCATGTTCGTCCTCGAACATAAGGTAGAAAAAAGTACCTTAAGCTTCGAAAAACTGGGGATATCAAGCACGCATATCTGACTCCGTCTCACAAGTAGCCTACTCAACAGGACAATGTTACCGCTGAACATTTCACTAAGGAGATCTCCTTAGTCTTGAGTCTATGAACCTGTCTATCTAGAAAGCCAATTGGCTCCTCCTCATAAGTCAAATCCAGACCCAACTCTATGGCATCATAATAAATAACATGAGACTCATCCCGTATGTATTTTCAGAGCATGGAGACATGGAATATTGGATGAATAACTAACAATCTAGGTAGCAAAGCTAACTCATAAACCACTTTACCCACTCTTCTTAAAATTTCAAACGGGCCAATAAACTTTGGGCTAAGCTAGCCCTTCTTCTTGAACCTCATCACACCCTTCATGGGTGATGTCTTCAACCACACATGATCACCTATGATGAACTCCAAGGGACGAACTCTCCTGTCAACATAGCTAATCTGTCAGCTCTAGGTTGTTAACACTAGACTTTGAATCAGGCATACCCGCTATAGCATCTCTGAGCAAATCAGTGTCTAATGCATCAACAGAGACTAAGTCAAACCACCCTATAGGCGATCGACACCTACGATCATACAATGGCTTAAATGGTTCCATCTAAATGCTGGAGTGATAATTGTAATTATAAGCAAACACTTTGTCACATACTTCAGAATGTCCCTTTCATCTCACACCACCAATAATGTTGCTTTAAGTCATAAAACATTTTTGCCTCACTGGGGTGAATGGAATAATTAGCATAATGAGCCTTCTCCAAGCTCAAGCAAAACCAATCACCTACCTTAGGCATAAAAAAATGCCCATTATGCTCAACACTCCCTCAGAATCAAGAAAACACGACTTAGCTTCACCCTCAACACTTTGTCCCAAATTACACATAATTTCTCATCATCAAATTGGTGAGCACGAATCTGATCCATCAATGTAGACCTGGCATCAATGAAGGCCAACACATAGTGAGATAGGGAGATGTTAAGTCTGATCTACTATCAGGACAAAGACTAAACCTCTAAAGTTAAAGGTCTCTCCTCCCTCCTAGGAAATGCCAAACTACGCATACTAGAAGGTTCTAGCTCAAGGCATCCGCCACTATATTAGCCTTACCATGGTGATAAAAATAAAGATATCATAACCTTTCAGCAATTCCAACCACCTACGTTGTCTCATGTTCAAATTAGGATGAGAGAAATTATATTTGAGGCTACGATGGTCTGTTAAGATCTCGCAGTGTACCCTATAGAGATAATACGTCCACATCTTCAAAATAAACACCACCGCAGGTAACTCCAAATCATGAGTAGGATAGTTTCGCTTATGGAACTTCAACTATTGCGAAACATTTGCTATAACTCTTCCTTTCTACATCAATACTCTACCCAAACAGACACCAGAAGCATCATAATAAAGAACAAAAGCTACACCTTCCTCGGGCAACGCTAGAATATGTGCTAAAGTCAATAACTCCTTGAGCCTCTGGAAGCTCACCTCACATTCATCGTTCTATAGAAATGCAAGTTACTTCTAAGTTAATCTGGTTAAAAGAGCTATGATAGAAGAGAATCCGTAATCAAAATCGTTTTATAATAACCTACCTGCATAATAAAACTCTAAATCTGAATTACTGAAGTGGGTCTCATCCAATCATGAACCACTGCAACCTTGGCCGGATTAACCATAATACCATCCTTAGTCACCACATGACTAGAAAAAGTCATAGATTCGAGCCAATACTCACATTTGGAGAACTAAGCATACAGTTTCTCCTCACGTAATCTCTGGAGCATAGTCCTTAGGTGATGATCATGGTCCGCCTCACTCTTGGAATATACCAAGATGTTGTCAATGAATACAATCACAAAAGAATGCAGGTAAGGTTTGAACAGTCGGTTCATCAACTCCATTAAAGCAGGGGGGCATTAGTTAGCCCAAAATATAGCCACAAACATATAGTACTCATATCAGGTCTTGAAAGCAGTCTTTGGGATGTTTGACTCCCGAACCCTCAACTAGTGATACCCCGACCTAATATCAACTTTGGAGAACACTGTAGCACCTTGAAGCTGATCAAATAAATCATCAATACGAGGCAAGGGATACTTGTTCTTGATGGCCACTTTTTTTAACTAACGATAGCCAATGCACATTCTCATGGTATCATCCTTCTTCTTCACAAACAATACCAGTCCGCCCCACGGCGACACACTAGGCTGAATAAATCCCTTCTTCAATAAATCCCTAATTGCTCCTTCAATTCATTTACCTCTGCTGGAGCCATTCGATTAGAAGAAATGGATATGGGCTTAGCGCCCAACTCCAAATCAATAGCAAAATCAATATCACGATCTGGAGGAACACCCTAGTAAGTTTGTAGGAAACACTTCCATGAACTCCCTCACCACCCTCATGGTCTGTTGAGAAGATGACTCCTTAGAAATGTCACGCATATGAGCCAAATAACATAAACACCCATACTCCATGTTACGCCGAGCATGAACTGTCAAGACCCAAGTCTAGGGCCTAGACGTGACATAGCAAATGGGAACCCGATAGAACCCCAAACAAGCCTCTTTGCATATATTCCACACATCCTTGGTCGCGGAAGCAAAATAAACAACACAAGAAATATAAATAAGGGAATCAGGACTAAGGGAAGTCTTTGGTAATCATAAAACATTTGAAAAGTCAAGCTCATAACATAATTACATCTTAATATCCGAAAAGACCTCTAAATGGAATGGAGCGGGGGCCAAGACACTTTTCGGGCTCACCCTCATAGTATCAAGTGTTCAACATAAGAAAATATCCAATAGCAAGAGTAACATAGATAGTGTCCTCGAATTTGAGGACACACCAAATCTTATCTCCAAAGCACCGAACTAGCCACGTGGAGGATGATCCAGAGGTGCTCCGGTCTCTACATGGTAACATCATGTAGGTATAAAGTATGTGTTAGTACATTTGAATATAGTAAGTATGTAAAGTACAATGCAAGGAGACATAAGCTAATATAGTCAAAGTGCATAGTCATAAGCAATGGATAAGAATAATATCAGTATGGCATGTGTGATCAATTCTAGAAGTAAAACATGCTTGTAAATCATATAACTTGAAAAATATATATTACATGTGCGGGAGGAGACCATAATCAACATAGACCAAGCAAACTACTACTTGGAATCCAAGGTATATCACCCCCTTGTAAGGTGATTGAGGTATCCACCCCTCAACATAGTGATTGGGAATGGCACCCCCAAAAAGCTGATCGAGGTATCCACCCCTCAACATAGTGATTGGGCATGTCACCCCCAACAAGGTGATTGAGGTATCCACCCCTCAACATGGTGATTGGGCATGTCAAACCCTAATAAGGTGATTAGGTATCCACCCCTCAACATGTTGATTAGGCATGTCACCCTCCAACAGGGTGGTTGAGACATGCCACCCCCTCAACAAGTTGTGGCTTACTTGCAACACCATAGATACTTTTCATGAATCCAATGAATACATGCAAGCCCTTAATCATCATAAAGTCACTTGACTTGTAAACCAAATAATAGATCATCAATAACTTGAGAATCCTTGTAAAGACATTTTATCAAACACTTGGTGGGTTGATAATGCTAGTTCAAAAATATGCAATTAAAGAGTGATATAATATGAGAAAACCCAAGAAAAATCAACCCACCAACACATAGTAAAACCCTCACGTAAGATACCTTGAAATACATCGTCATATCTCATAATAGATCGTAATTTCATAGCTCAAAATATGCATAGTCTCAATAGACAAAACCAATTCATAATATAAGCTTGAAATAGATAGACATGCATAATCAATCAAAATTTCTTAAAACCCCAACATACTTTATAATCAAAATGCATAATAAGAGATACCCATAGAAGATACAACTTGAAAACATGCAATTTTCATAAAAAAGAAGATTGGGCTCCATGAGTGAAAGGAACAAATGGATGAAACCCACATACCTCAAACTTGGGTTTTCTTGAGATGAGCTTGAAAAGAACTTGGAACTTGAAAAGAATCCTTGATTCCCAAAGCTAGGATCGAAATCCTTGAAATTAGAATGTGAATTTTGATAAAGTGGTTGAGAGGGTTTAGAGAGGGGCTTTGACTGATATAGAGTTGAAAAATGGCTAAGTATAAGATATTTCACATGTAAATGGGCATGGGGACATGACCCCTATGCCCTTAGGCCAAAAAAAGAAATCAAGGAAAAACTAACACTGCTCCACGATGGGTTCGCATCGTGGAGCCATCATGCACAGATACTGGTTTTGAAAAGTTTGCTGAAATCATTTTTCGCTACGGGTCCTCTGAAATCTGGGTTATAGCCACCTTCCACTCAATTTTCCCCCTGATAAAGAATATGAAGTCAGATTTTTGATATCATGCACTGATTTTGAGATGTATAGTCATATGATTATGGACATTTCCAAAGCACATTTTGGGGCATTTCAATATCTCCCCCTTGGGAATATTCATCCTCGACTGTCAAAGAAACGTGCATAAGAAAAGTAATAATGAAGATGTCAGTCTGATATGAATGCAACAAATGTATTTAAACATCATTTTCAAAAAGTCTCAACATGAATGTCAAAAAGCATCATAAACTTGTTACCATGTACATGAATGCATACAAAATGACATGAGGGCATAAACGTAAGACATTAAATCATAAAGGGTACTTAAATGAGTACCTTCGGCTTAAGTAGAGTGGAGGAGATATGGATATCGCTTTCTCGTTTCCGCCTCAGCTTCCTATGTGGCACTTTCAACTTGTTAGTTCCTCCAAATGACTTTGATGGAAGCTACATCTTTATTTCTCAACCTCTTCACTTGTCTATCAAAAAATCCCAAATAGTGTCAAAATGTTTCCTAGTCTTAGGCAACCTAACCACAAAATCCATATTGATCGCGTCCCACTTCCAAGTGGGAATCTCTATATCTTGGGCTAGGCCACCCGGCCTTTGATGTTCGTCCTTCACTTGTTGGCAATTGTGACATCCGGATATGAACTTGGCAATGTCTCTATTCATACTACCCGTCCAATACACCTCACTCAAGTCTCTATACATCTTTGTAGAACCAAGGTGAATGGAATATGATGAATTATGGACCTCCTTCAAGATAAATTCTCTCAAGTCATCCATATTTGACACACACAATCTACCTTGGTACCTAAGGGTACCATCTCCCCCTTGGGAGAAAACCTCTACTTTACCATCTCTCACCAAGGCCTTCAACAATAGCAAGGTGGGGTCAAGGTTTTATTTACCTTTACCTCCTCAATCAAGAAAGACTTAGAACCATCAACAACCACTACACCACCATTGTCAACTTTATTCAACCTAACCCCTAATTTTGCCAACCGATGAACCTCTCTAGCCACCTCTTTGTCACCATCATCTACATGAGCTAGACTACGCAAAGGCACCTTACGTAGAGCATCGGTCACAATATTAGCTTTGTTGGAGTGATAATACACACTCATATCATAATCTTTAAGGAGAAATAACCACCTTCTTTGTCTCAATTTAAGATCTTTCAGGGTGAACACATATTGGAGACTCTAGTGTCGGTAAACACATCAACATGAACCACATACAAGTAGTGACGCAAAATTTTCAAAGAAAATACTTTGCCCACCAATTCAAGATCATGGGTGGGATAATTCTTCTTATGCACCTTAAGTTTTCTAGGGGCATATGCTATCACCTTACCATTTTGCCTCAAAACACACCTCAAACCAATTCTTGAGGATCACCATATATAACAAATCCTTCCAACCCTTTGGGTAGAGACAAGATAGGAGGGGAGACAAGCTTATCTTTCAAAGTTTTGAAACTTTTCTCACATTCATCGGTCCACACGAATTTTTCCTTCTTTTGTGTCAACTTAGTCATAAAAGAAGCAATAGAGGAGAAATAATTCACAAACCTCCAGAAATAACTAGCCAAACACAAGAAACTTCTAATGTCTAATGGAGTCAAAGGTCTAGGCCAATTTGTAATGACCTCCAACTTCTTAGGATCCACCTTAATGCCATCACCCGACTCCACATGCACTAGAAAAGAAACCTCTTTCAACCAAAACTCATATTTTTCATATTTAGAATACAACCTCTCCTCCCTCAAGATTTGTAACAGCACCCTCAAGTCATTCACTTGCTCCTCCTAACTATGGGAATAATTCAAGATATCATCAATAAAAACCACCACAAACAAGTCAAGGTAGGGTTTAAAGACCCTATTTCATGATTTTCATAAATATAGCCGGTGCATTAATCAACCCAAAGGACATAGCCACAAATTCAAAGTGCCCATACCAAGTCTAAAACGCCATCTTGGGGATGTCACACACCCTCACTTTCACTTGGTGATACCCGGACCGAAGATCAATATTGGAAAATTGGCTAGTCCCTTGAAATTGATCAAAAAGTCATCAATCCTTGGTAGTGGATACTTGTTCTTAATGGTCACTCTATTAAGTTGCCATTAATCAATGCACATTCTAAGAGAACCATCCTTTTTCTTCACTAATAACACTAGTGCACCCTAAGGTGACTTACTAAGCCTTATGAAACCCTTCTCCAATAAATCCCTCAATTGCTCCTTCAACTCTGTCAGGGCCATATGGTAAGAGAGAACAGAAATAGGTTGAGTATCGGTAATGGGGTCTATACCAAAGTATATTTCCTTTTTAGGCAGGAATAGCAGGAAGCTCATCGGGAAAGAAATCAAGAAACTCATTAACCACCGGAACAGACTCAATAAGAAGGACTTTGGAGTCAACATCCCTAGCCCTCACAAGATGATAAAGACAACCCTTAGAAATCAACTTTTAGGCTTTAAGACAAGAAATTAATCTACCCTTGACCACCACATCACGACTCTCTCACTTAAGGAAGGGCTCATTAGGGAATTAGAATTTAACTATGCGAGTCTTACAATCAATAGAAGTATAATATGCATGCAATCAATCCATCCCAAGAATTACATCAAAATCCACCATATCTTATTCAACAAAATCACAAGGCAAGATTTTATGCAATATGTACATGGGACTATTTCTATAGACTCGTTTGAAAAAATGGACTCACCAACGAGGGTGGACACTTCCTAAGGTTCACAAAACAATTTGGGACTAACATGAAGCTTTTTGGCAACAAAAGGAGTAAAAAAAAAGAAAGAGTGGCACCCAGGTATATGAATGCATACACATCAAAATGTAAAAACCTTTAACATACATGTGACGACATCGGGCACCTCATCCACCCCTTGTCTCCCTTAAAGAGCATATAATCTATTTTGCCTTGGAGCACCCCTTTGTTGGCTTCCTCTTCCCTTTGGACCCGTATTTGCACTTTGGCTTTATGGACGACCATCAGTATCTGTATTTTGAGCATGAGGACATCAATCACCTTACAACCCACTTCACCACAACCATAGCAAGCATTAGAGTTTTTCAAACATCAACCATTATGGTTCCTACCACATCTTTGGCATATAGGGTTAGGCACCCCACTAACACCACTTGGAATCTCAGATTCTTATTGGAAAACCTCCTATTAGAAGCTTTGGAAGACCCTTGGCCTTGAAACTTGGGGCCTTGAGGAAATCGTCTACCCTTGAAACCTTGGAATCCATCTTCAAAACGAGCCCTC
This sequence comes from Solanum medicagineum, assembly GCA_026153255.1. Classification (NCBI taxonomy): domain Eukaryota; kingdom Viridiplantae; phylum Streptophyta; class Magnoliopsida; order Solanales; family Solanaceae; genus Solanum; species Solanum medicagineum. Next base: position 2,885 of record JAPFFP010046916.1, on the reverse strand, counting down.
TTGGACTCACCACTTCTTCTTTTTCTAAGCTTTTCCCCTTTAGTTTTTCGGCATATTTCATGAGGCTGGACAAATCCATATCACCTATTCAGATGGCGGTATGGCACTCCTCATTATCCAAGTCAGACACACTTGACACAAATTTATTCATCCTTGATCTAAGCTCGGCAACCAATTGTGAGTCATACTTGGAGAGTTGGTTGAACTTGAGGGCATACTCCCTCACACTCATGGAACCTTTCTTAAGGTTCATAACCTCCATCATTTTAGCCTCTCTTACCTCGATAGGAAAGAACGAGTTGAGGAATACGTCTTTGAACTCCTCCCAAGGAATAACATCATCATCTCTCCTCTCCAATTTCCATTGGGTGAACCAAATTTGGGACACACCTTTGACTTGGTAGGCCGCTAACTCCACTTTCTCCTCCGAATTGACACCCATAATAGATAGCACTTTGTACACCTCATCCATGAACTCTTGGCGATCCTCATCCATCTTGGATCTATGGAATTCTGATGGGTTCATTCTAGTGAAATCCGTCACCCTAGAAGCCTGAGTGGGAGCATGAATGGCATGGACCCCTTGGAAACTTTGGTTGGTCACAGCACGAGCCAACATTGTAATAGCATCTCGGAACTCATCTTGGGCTACCCCTCTGCCTTGAGGATCTTGAGGAGCGGGAGGGTGTGGTTTCTCTTTATGTGTATGGGCTCTCCTTTGTCCCCTTCTTGGAATCGGAATGATCCTGAATATAAAAGACCATTCAGTAGGGAAAAAAGCCTTACACTTACATCTAAAGCACGATATAGACCTTGAAGAAGTGAAACATTTCTTAAAACGTCTCACAGCCTCCCATTCATAGTTGAGGCGCATTTTACAAACATGCAATGTAGTGTGTCGGATTCCAAGGACTATTAACAACCTTATGCTCTAATACCAAGTTTATCACGACCAAGCCTAGGGCCTTGACGTGACATGATGAATGAGAACCCAAAGGGACTCAAAACAAGCCTGTTAGCATATCATTCACACATCCTTGGTCACGGAAGCAAAATAAACAACACAAGAAATATAAATAAGGGAATCGGGACTAAGGAAAGTCTTTGGTAATCATAAAACATTTCAAGAGTCAAGGTCATAGCATAATTACATCTTAATATCCAACAATACCTCTAATATGGAATAGAGCTAGGGACAAGACACTTTTTGGGCTCACCCTCATATTATCAAGTGTTCAACACAAGGAAATATCCAACATCAAGAGTAACATAGATAGCGTCCTCGGATATAACGACTTACCAAAATGTATCTCCAAAGCACCAAACTAGCCACGTGGTGGATGATCGAGAGGTGTTGCTGTCCCTACATGGTAAGATTATATAGGCATAGAGTATGTGTTATTACTTTTGAATGTACTAAGTATGTAGGATGCAAGGCAATGACACATAAGCGTATATAGTCAAAATGCATAGTCATAAGCAATTGATAAGTATAATATCAATATGGCATGCATGGTCAATGCATGAAGTAAAAAAAATGATTTTAAATCATATAACTTAGAAAATATATATTACATGTGTGGAAAGAAACCACAATCAACGTAGACCAAGCTAACTACTACTTGGAATACAAGGCATGTCACCCCCTTGTAAGGTGATTGAGGTATCCAACCCTCAACATGGTGATTGGGCATGTCACCCCCAAATAAGGTGATTGAGGTATCCACCTCTCAACATGGTGATTGGGCATGTCACTCCCCAACAAGGTGATTGAGGTATCCACCCCTGAACATGATGATTGGGGATGTCACTCCCCAACAATGTGACTGAGGTATCCACCCCTCAACATGATGATTGGGCGTGTCACCCACAAACAAGGTGGTTGAGGCATGGGAGCCCCTCAATAAGGTGAGGTATATTTGCAGCACCATAGATACTTTTCATGAATCTAATGCATACACGCAAGCCCTTAATCATCGTAAACTCACTTTACTTGTAAACCATGTAATAGATCATCAATAACATGATAATCCTTGGCAAGACATTTTATTAAATACTTGGTGGGTTCATAATGCTAGTTTAAAAGCACGCAATTCAAGAGTGATATAATATTAGAAAACCCAAAGTAAATCAACCCACCAACACATAGTAAAACCCTCATGCAGTATACCTTGAAATCTATCATCAAATCTCATAATAGATCATAGTTTCATAGCTCAAAACATGCATAGTCTCAATAGACAAAACCAATTCATAATATAAGCTTGAAATAGATAGACTTGCATAATCAATCAACATTTCATAAAACCCCAACACAGTTTATAATCAAAATCCATAATAATAGATACTCATAATACAACTTGAAAACATGCAATTTGTATACAAAGGAAGATCGGGCTCCATGATTGAAAGGACTCAATGGATGTAACCGACTTACCTCCAACTTGGGTTTTCCTGAGATGAGCTTGAAGAGAACTTGGAGCTTGAAGAGAATCCTTGAGTCCCAAAGTTAGGCTTGAAATTCTTGAAATATGTATGGGAATTTTGATAAAGTGTTGGAGAGGTTTTAGAGATGGTTTTTGAGTGATATAGAGTTGAAAAATAGCTAAGTATGGGATATTTCACGTGTATGGGCATGGGGCCATGAACCCAATGCCCTTAGGCCGAAGCAGAACATTAAGGAAAAGCTAACACTGCTCCGCATGGGTTCGCGTTGCAGAGCCATCTTGCATAGTTACTAGTTTTGAAAATTTGCAAAAATCATTTTTCGCTACGGACCCTCTAAAATCTGGGTTATACCAATTTTCCACTTAATGTTGCCCCCGATCAAGAATATAAAATCAGATTTTTGATATCACGCATGGATTTTGAGATCGATGGAAATT
>JAPFFP010046915.1:0-10674 GCA_026153255.1 Solanum medicagineum | reverse complement strand
GGTACTACTCAAGCTAGTTGGTGAGTCCTCCACTTCAGGGACCTTAGTCTATGTTTCTCTTATTATGTATTGAAACATTCTTCTTTATTTTCTATTTTGACTATGAGGGTGAGCCTGGTTGCTTTTGTTCTGCTCCCCGCTCTTATCTATGTATTAGAGGTGTTTGTTGGACATGTTATGTATCCATGATATGAGTTTTAACTCTTTGTCTCTTGATTATGATGTTATGCAAGCTTTCCCATTAGTCTTTTTGCCCCTATTCTTACTCTTTTATGTCTTTTATATGCTTCCTTGACCAATGATGTGTAATGATAAGTTAAGACGCTTGTTTGGGGTTCCTTTGGGTTCCCCATTCGCCATGTCACGTTTAGGCCCTAGGCTTGGATCGTGACAATGGTCATCCCGAACATTATAGAAATAATATCATATATATACACTCCTTTCGTCATCATATACATACATTCCTTTTTCATCATCATATAGTCATTCAACTCATCAGACATGCATTTGACCTTCAATCCCTCAAGAAACCATAAACGGATATTTTATCAAACACCTAGAGGGTGTGTAGTGCTAGTATAAAACCATGCAATTCAAGAGTAAAATCATGCTAGAAAATATGATGTAAAACCTTCAATGGATACTTGGTAACACTCTCAAGTAATATACATCAAAATCCTTTATCAAATCTTATAATAGATCATAGATTCATCGTTTTAAACATAGGGAAATAGTCATAATTTCATAAACCCCAACATAGAGTGCAATGAAATTCATAATAAGCAAGACCCAGTTGTAAATCAACTTTAATTCATACAAGTTTGAGGAAAAGGAAGCTTGGGAATCATGGGTGAAAGGAAGCCATGAAAGAAACCCACATACCTTAGCCTTGGAGATGAACTTGATGATAATTAGATATGGAGATGTGAAGATTGAATGAAAACCTTAAGATCCAGAGAGGGTTTGAGACTTGAATTTTGGAGTAGAATATTTGGCTAAGTGTTTGAGTGAGTATTGGGAAATGTTTAAAATGACATGAGGGTGAGATGACTAAGTATAGGTTTTTTCACATTTGGGAACTCTTAGGCCCAAGATTTAAAAGTCTTGGACCGAAGTCAAAACTGCAACAAATATAACACTAGTGCGCGCCCTTGGCGCGTCGAGCTAGGGGTGCAAAAAAGCTCACTGGAAATTGCATTTTGGGAATTTTAAATTTTGATACGATTGCTCTAATATCAGAGCTAGACCAATTTCCCATTCAATTTGACCTCCTGATAAAGAATATGAAGTCTGATTTTCGAAATAATGCACGGAGTTTTAGATATATAGAAATTACGATTCTGGGCACTTCCAAGTCACATTTTCAGGCACTTTTTGGGATCATTTCAATATCTCTCCGTTGGAAACATCCATCCCCGAATGTCAAAGAAACATATATGAGAGACAACAACATTACCCCGATGCCTCAAAGGCTCCCGCCCATTGGGGGGTAAGCGGGGTCGGCTGTACGCAGCCTGACCCCTATGTTTTTAAACATAGGGCGACTGTTTCTAGATGACCCATGATGAGCATCGAAAGTTACATAAGGATGCAACAATGTACTTAAACGTCATTTAAAAAATCTCATCATAAATGTAAAATCATCAAGAACTTGTCAATTTAAACATGAATGTGTGCAATGACATGAGGGATGAACTTAAAACTTGAAATCACGTAAAGGACATAGATCAATACCTTAGGCTTGAGTGGAGTGGAAAAGGTAAGGATATCATTTTTGCATGTCCGCTTCGGCCTCCTAAGTAGCACTTTCAACTTGTTGATTCCTCTTTTAGAACCTTAACGGAAGCCACATCCTTATTCCTCAATCTCTTCACTTGTCTATCCAAAATCTAAACCATAACCACTTCATAGGTCAATTGTCTTCAACAACACCCACAAAATCAAGAGGCATAATGGCATTTGGATCACCCACACATTTCCTCAACATAGACACATGAAACACTTGATGAACAAAATCCATTTCACAAGGCAATTCCAATTCATAAGCTACCTTGCCAACCCTTCTCATTACCCTATAAGGACTCACATATCTTAGACTCAACTTGCCCTTCTTGCCAAAAGGAACCACACCCTTCATGGGTGATACCTTCAAATGAACCCAATCACCAACTTGGAATTCAAGATCCCTTCTCCTCACATCGGCATAGGACTTTTGACGACTTTGGGCCGTCTTCGACCTTCGTCCAATCATCCTTACCTTCTGAAGAGCCTCCATAACCAGATCTAGTCCCAACAAGGCCACCTCACCAACCTCAAACCACCGAACCTGTGATCTACAATGCCTACCATAGAGAGCCTCAAAAGGAGTCATACCAATGCTAGAACGATAGCTATTGTTATAGGGAAACTCAATCAACGGAAGATGATCATCAAAACTACCTTTAAGCTCCAACACACAAGCCCTAAGCATCTCCTCAAAATTTTGGATAGTTCCTTTAGCTTGGCCATCCATTTGAGGATGAAAGGCCATAGAAAGCTTAACTTTTGTACTAAGACACCTTTGAATCACGATTCGATATGATGGACAGAGGAACCCCATGCAACTCTACCAAGTCATGAATGTACAACCTTGCATAATTTTCAGCCCCATATGTGGTCTTAACTGGTAGAAAATAAGCCAATTTTGTTATCCTATCAACCACAACCTAAATGGAATCAAAACCCTTTATAGTCTTGGGCAACCCAACCACAAAATCCATATTTATCTCTTCCTACTTCCAAGTAGGAACCTCAATGTCTTGGGTTAGATCACCTGTCCTTTGATGTTCGGCTTTGACTTGTGGACAATTAGGATAGCTGGAAACGAATTTGGCAATGTCCTTCTTCATTCCTCCCCACCAATACACATCCCTCAAATGGCCGGCTTGTTGCAACCTTCACATTTCCTGCTGAGATCCCAAGTCTCCAAGTGGGTCCTCTTGGCCACCCACGACCTTGGCTTTTTAGAGAATCTCGCTCCTGTGTCGTAGACAACTATACATTTTGGTGGAACCGCGGTGGATAGAATAAGAAGAATTATGGGCCTCATCAAGGATTTTCTCCCTCTAACCATCAATACAAGGTATACACAAGCTATCTTGGTACTTATGGGCACCATCTCATCTTTGGGAAAATCTTTACCTTGCCCTCTTTCACCAAGGCCTTCAATTCTAACAAGAACAAATCAAGATCTTGCTTTTTTTTTCACCTCATCAACCAAGGAAGACATAGAACCATCACCAACAACAATACCTCAATTACCACCCTCTTCCAACCTAACTTCCAATGTAGCCAATCGATGCACCTCCCTAGCCATTTCCTTATCACCACCATCAATATGAGCTAGGCTACCTATAGACACCCTACTCAAAGAATCTGCCACCACATTAGCCTTACCCGGATGATAATGCACACTTATATCATAGTCGTTAAGAAGTTCTAAACACCTTCTTTGTCTCAACTTGAGATCTTTTTGAGTGAAGACATATTGAAGACTCTTATGATCGGTGAACACATCAACATGTACCCCATATAAATAATGTCACCAAATATTCAAAGCAAATACTATGGCGGCTAATTCAAGATAGGGTAGTTTTTTTCATGCACATTGAGTTGCCTTGAAGCATACGCTATCACCTTACCATTTTGCGTTAGACAATACACAACAAATCCCTCTAGCCCATCTGGTAGTGATCATATAGGAGAGGACACAAGCTTATCTTTTAATGTTTGGAAGCTCCTTTTACACTTATTGGTCCACACAAACTTGGCCTTCTTTTGAGTCAATTTGGTCATCAGGAAAGCGATGGAAAGAACCCATTCACAAACCTCCAATAGTAACCCGCTAAGCCCAAGAAACTTCTAATAACCAACGGGGTCAATGGTCTAGGACAATTTCTAATAACATCGGTCTTGTTAGGATCCACCTTAATACCATCCCCCGACAACAGATGTCCTAGGATGGCAACCTCCCTCAACCAAAATTCATACTTCTCATACTTAGCATACAATTTTCTCCTCCCTCAATCTTTGCAACACAACCCTCAAATGACCCTTATGCTCCTCCTCACTATGTGAATAGATCAAAATATTATCAATGAAGACCAGAACAAACGAATCAAGGTAGGGTTTAAAAACCCTATTCATTAGATCGATGAAGATAGCCGGTGTATTAGTCAACCAAAAAGACATAATAACAAATTCATAATGCTCATAACTAGTCCGAAAAGCCGTCTTGGGAATGTCACACTCCCTCTTCCTTCACTTGATGATACTTGGACCAAAGATCAATTTTAGAGAATTGGCTAGCCCCTTGCAATTGGCCAGACAAATCATCAATTCTTGGAAGAAGATACCTATTCTTGATGGTTACTCTATTGAGTTGGCGGTAGACAATACACACTCTAAGAGACCCATTCTTCTTTTTCACAAACAACACTGCTGCACCCCATGGGGATTGTCTAGGCCTAATTAAACCCTTCTCCAACAAGTAAGTCCCTTTGTTGTTCTTTCAATTCCTTTAAGAGTTCTACAATCAATAGAAGCATAGTAGGCATGCAACCAATCCATCGCAACAATGACATCAAAGTCTAGCATGTCTAATTTAACAAGATCACAAGGAAACAACTTAGGAAAAATGCAAATAGGACAACTCCTATAAATTTTCCTAGCAACAATAGAGGCACCAATATGAGTAGACACTTCATATGACTCGTGCAACAACTCGGGGATGACATGGAACTTTTTAGCAACAAGAGGGGTAACAAAGGAAAGAGTGGCACCCGGATAAATCAAAGCATACACATCAAAGTAAAAGATTTTCAACATACCAGTAACAACACCTAGGACCTCACCAACACCTTGCCTCCCATGTAGAGCATAAAATCGATTGTACCTTGGAGCACCACCTTGAGGACCACATTAGCACCCCAGAACTTGCCATGGTTTCTTGGACAATCTACCTTCTTGTGAATCCCCAATGGGACCGCATTAACACCCCGAACCTTGCCACAGTTTCTTGAACAATCTACCTTCTTGTGAACAAGCTCCCCGCATTCATAGCATGCATTAGAACCCTTCAAACATAGGCCATTATGACCCTTCCCACATCTAGGACACATATCAATAGGAGTCATCCCACCAACACCTTGAGGCCTAGGGAAGTCATTGGCAAGCCATCTATTAGTAGCATGAGGAGGCCCTTGGCCTTGATGAAATTTAGCATCCTTTTGGAATTTACCCTCAAATCGGGCCTTGTTGGCCTCATGCCCCCTTCTCTTCCTCAATTTGTCATCCTCCAGTTGCTCGGCATAGGTCATTAACCAAGACAAGTCCATGTCACTAAGTATCATGGAAGACCGATATTCTTCACTCACCAAGTCGATGACCCCCATCATGAATTTATTCATCATAGATATAGGATCGGCAACAAAATGAGGAGCATACTTGGAAAGTTGATTAAACTTAAGGGCATACTCCCTCACACTCGTAGCACCTTGTTTCAAGTTCATAAACTCTACCAACATTGCTTCCCAAAGCTCAAGGGGAAAAACCGATTAAGGAAGGCCAATTTGAACTCCTCCCAAAGCACAACATTACCAACCCCCTTCTCACCCTTCCAGTGCTCAAACAAAATTTGGGCTACCCCTTTGAGTTGGTACGCCACAAACTCCGCCTTTTAGTTTGGCCCAACACCCATGAGATTTAAGATTTTGTAGACCTCATCAATGAACTCTTGTGGATATTCATCAACCTTTAACCCATGGAAAATCGGAGGATCTAGCCTCATGAAGTCTCTTACCCTACCTCCCGGGGTAGTAGCATGAGGGGCTTGGACACGTTGGTGGACTTGGTTGGCCACCATTTGGGAAGCATAGTAAGAGCATCCTGGAGCTCACCATTGGTAGGTTGTTCCTTGGGAGTTTGGGCCTGTCTTCCTCTAGTGTTTGACATAATCTAGCAAAGAAAAGAATGATCATTAGGGGGAAAAAACTCACTACAACTCTATAGCACTACATAGAACATGAAGAAGGAAAACATTTCCTAAAACGTCTCATAGCCTCCTATTCGTAGTCATGGCATGCTTCACAACCCTGAATAAGACTCTAATCAATGCGGTGGGTTGGACTTTGAGGATCTATCAACCTAGTGCTCTGATACCAAGTTTGTCACGACCCAAGCCTAGGGCCTACACGTGACATGGCGCAAATGAACCTGAAGGGACCCCAAGCAAGCCTCATAAAGCATCATTACACATCCTTGGTCGCGGAAGCAATAAATCAAGCATCAAAGATAAATGAATAGGGAAATCGGGGCTAATGGAAAAGCTTTCTCCACATAATAATCAAGAGATAAGAGTTAAACCCATATCATAGATACATAACATGTCCAACGAACACCTCTACATCATAGATAAGAGCGGGAGCCAAGACAAAGTAACCGGGCTCGGCCTCATAGTCAAATACAACATAAAAGGAGAGTCTCAATACATAATAGAAGAAACACAGACTAGGTCCCCGAAGTGGAGGACTCACCAACTAGCTTGAATAGCACCGAAATATCCATGTGGAGGAAGATAATCAACTTGGGCACCGAATCTTACATGGTGACATCATGTAGGCGTAAAGTATGGATTAGTATACTGGAATGTACCAAGTATATAGGATGCAATGCAACATAAGTATGCATCATAATCAAAATTCATAATATTAAGCAATAGACATAATATAACAATATGACATGTATGTTCAATGCTCAAGTAAGACATGCTTAAGTGATTCATACTCATTAGGATATCATACGTGAAGAAGAAACCAAGCTAGCTGTTCAAGGTATAAACCCCATGGTGGTTGTGTGGGATAAACCCCTTATATGGTTAATGGTAATCACACCTTACCAACACAATGACGAAGTATAAACCCCTCTCATGGTTGATAAGTATAAACCCCCAACATGGTTACTCGGGCTCTTGTCCCCCCCCGATTGGGTATGGATTAATGCAACACTTTATATAGAGTATATTATATACATAAGCTCATTTCATCATCATAACATCATTCATATCATATCTCATGCTTTGGACATTTAATTCCTTAAGAAACCACATCCGGACATTTTATCAAACACTTTGGGGGTGTGTAATGGGGGTAAAAGACCAAGCAAATTAGAGATGAAATCATGCAAGAAAATCCATGGTAAATTCATCAATCAACACCTTGCAACACCCTCAAGACATATACATCAAAATCCCTCATCAAATCTTACAATATATCTAAGATTTATAGCTGAAAGCATAGCAAAACAGTCACAACTTTACATAGCTTTAACATGGTGTACAGTGAATTTCATAATATGCAAGACAAATTTGTAAATGAACTTTAAAATATGAAATTTGAGTAAAAGGAGGCTTGAGTATTATGGGTGAAAGGAACCTTTGAAAGAAACCCACATACCGTAGCTTATAGCTGGACTTGGTGAAGATTGGAGATGGAGACTTGAAGCTTAAAAAACTCAAACTTGGGTTTTCCTAAAAGAGCTTTCAGGAAACTTAGAGCTTGAAGTGAATCCTTAAGTTCCAAAGTTAAGATTGAAATCCTTGAATTTGGAATGAAATAGCTGGTTAAGTCTTGGAGAGGTTTTTGAGAGGGTTTAGATTGATATAGTGTTGAAAAATGGCTAAGTATGGGTGACTTTACGCTTAAGTGGGCATAGGGCTATGACCCCAACTCCCTTGGTCGCATAAGAAAACTAAGTAAAAAGTTGTATGGGTCCCCATCTGGTCCGCAATGCGAAGGAACAAATAACACTGCTCTGCCCCTGGCACGTCGTGGTCAAGGCACGGATGCTCTTTGGAAATTGTAAATTAGTGAAAATTATTTTTCGTTAGGGTCCTCTAAAATTCGAGTTATATCCATTTCTCACTCTATTTTCCCCCTAATTTAGAATATGAAGTCAGATTTTCTATATCACGCACGGGTTTTGAGATATATGAAAATTACGATTATGGGCATTTCCAAAGCACATTTTTAGGGGGAGGGTGGGCTTTCAACAAATTTGCTCGATGGGCGACTTAAACCATTGATGATATCAGTTGTCAAAATGTATAAATGATTGGGGCCTCAAACTCGGCACCAAAGTAATCATAATTGATAAAATTGAGGCCTTAAACCCCAATATCGAGGTGCTAATAATATCATAGAAAGTTAGGACTCAAACCCTTAAACTATGGTAGTGATAGTCTTGTAAAAGCAAGGCCTTGAACCCCAATACTCTAGTCAATCATAACTCTATAAAGGTGCGTCATCAAATCATAGTGGCTAGGTACTTATCACTCTGTAAAAAAGAGGCCTCGAACCCTGACACTCATGCATATATGGCTGAAGGAGGAACCAAATCAAATACTTCCTCCATAGGGGCCTGATAATCTCCAAGACTTCCTTTCCGTACTAAACTAAGTCCATAATTACCTATACAAGTCTGTCGCATTTCAACCTATTGTATAATTCGATGACCCCACTTAGGTTTCAACTGAAATCGAGAGAAGTCGATCTCAAAGTCTGGGGTTATCAACGTGCCAGAGTAGTCAAAAAAATGCGGGAAATTATGAATAATGGTATTCACAGGTGCATAGTTGCTGTCTAGCTAAGGCCTAACTACAGACTCTAAAATGCTATGCCATTCCATAAAGTTCTAAGCCTGCTGGAGCGATGCCAAGGCATCTAAAGCAGGTTTTCTTCCTATTCTAAGGCCAACATACTTCATTAATTAGTAGAAGCAAACAGTGATAATAACAATAAGATACCAAGTATCAACAATGATCAGATGCTCGTAATCATCCCCAAGTACCCAAATGCACCTAGAACATACTTCAATAATAAGGCCACAACAATCTACTCTACCACAACTATTTCAATAATTTCACATGCTTACCAGGATTTAAGTATCTATGGGAAAATAATGCTACCAAAAATAGAATAATCCAACTAGTCATACTATAAGTTCACGGCTACTCAGAAAAATCGACTAAGTCTATAACGTAGATTCTAAAACTTGAAACAAATAAACTAGGTACCGCATCCAAATTTCATCCAATTCAACATGAATTTACACTAACCAGCTCAATTTAGACGGAAGGGAAGTTGTAGCATACTTGTAGGCCGACCATGCACACTCAAATTGACTTTGTTGGGGCTTTCCCTTTTCGTATTGCCTCCCAATGCCACCAGATTTTCATAAATACTCACAATATCATTATGATCTTTTAGAGACTAAAATTGTAAGCAACAATGACAGACCAATTTTGTAGCCAAAAGGAGAAATGTGGGACCTGCACCTAAAATTCTGGTATTGGCCCCAAAAACTAGCCCCAAAACCATGCTCACATCAATTAACATTACAAATAATGAAGTCGGGTTGGAAGTCAACACAAACAGACAAATAAAAAAATCCAAAAAATAAAGCTATAAGTTAAAGAAATGGTTGAAGTTATAGGTCGAAAGTAACCAGAAATAAGCTCTGAATTCCAAAATGTACCACCAACAATGATCATCATAAAAACCATCTATAATAAAACCAAGAATCACTGAAAATAGATAATCATACTTCAAGAGATCACCCCTAAAAAAATGCTCCAAAAGTTATCCCAAAAATAAACATAACAACAACTATAACCACAACTTTTACCTGAGCAAAGCCTCCACTCAACTTTTTGATTTGCCAATGCATTTACCATGAACATTCGTCAAAATTGGACACTTGGAATCATCAAATTTGGACTTAAAACATTCTAGAAAAAGCCTTGGAAAGTGTTGGATGTATGAAGAAATTTATCCAAGTTCAAGGTTAAAAATACCTTTCAAAATTTCTATAGCAACCCCAAATGGTCGCTATAGCGTCCTTGCACAAAAAGGTGGGCCTCACTATAGCAAGGACCTAGTCGCTATAGTGAAGCCGCTATAACAAGCCATGGGTTACTATTTCAATACCCTACCCCCTACATAGGTGCCGCCATAGGGACATCCTAGTCACTATTGCGACATCACTATAGCGTTCCCAAGGCTGTTGTAGTAATGATAACAAGTATCAGTTGTGACAGTTCATTTTTCCCAACATCATTCAGAATTCATTTAGGACCCTATAAATGCAAATTAACTATGTTACATTACTAAGAATGACATTCCAAATTTGATAGTTGAGTCAAAAATTCCATACAAATTTGTTTAGATTGAATATGGATCCCACTCCCATGATTATTTTTTAACAAATTTCCATCAAGGGGCTCGAAATGAGCCCGAATGCCTTGGGAACTGAATGAAGGGTCAATTATAATACAAGGGTAAAATGACCTCGGCCATTACACCATAGATCATGGTATGTCTCCTAAAGGGTGCTGTTCACCTGAACCTCGTTGAAATTGTGTAAGGTGCACTCCACGGACCCCATCATTGGTCATGGTGCCCACTGTAATTTATAGTGCATGTCCATGGTGGAGTTGTGCCTATGCCTAAACTTTTATCGAACATTTATGGATTATTGTACCCTAATAATTAGTTTCTAACCTATTCTACTTCTAGACTTAGCAAACACTTTCTCCTATTTCTCTAAACAATTTCCAATTCAGTCAAGAAAGCTTTTTCC
>JAPFFP010046914.1:0-10674 GCA_026153255.1 Solanum medicagineum | reverse complement strand
ATGTGGTGTCGGGGGATGGTATAAAAGTGGATCCTAAGAAAATCGATGTGATTAGAAATTGGCCTAGACCATTGACCTCGTCGGATATTAGGAGCTTCTTAGGCCTTGCGGGTAACTATAGAAGGTTTGTGAATGGGTTCTCCTCCATTGCTTCCCCAATGACAAAATTGACTCAAAAAGGAAGGTTAAGTTTGTGTGGACCGATGAATGTGAGAGAAGCTTCCAAATATTGAAGAATAGACTTATGTCCGCTCCTATATTGTCACTACTGGATGGGGTTGAGGGTTTTGTTGTGTATTGTGATGCATCTAGAATTGGTTTGAGTTGTGTGCTAATGCAAAATGATAAGGTCATAGCCTATGCTTCTAGACAACTCAAAATGCATGAAAAGAACTACCCTACCCATGACCCTGAATTGGACGCCGTGGTGTTTGCATTAAGGATTTGGCGTCATTAGTTGTATGGGTTGCATGTTGATGTCTTCACCGATCATAAGAGACTCCAATATGTCTTCACTCAAAAAGATCTCAACTTGAGACAAAGAAGGTGGCTAGAACTTCTCAAAGATTATGACATGAGTGTGCATTATCACTCGGGTAAGACAAATGTGGTAGCGGATGCTTTGAGTCAGGTATCCATGGGTAGCGTAGCTATGTTGAGGGTGGTGACAGGGAAATGGCTAGAAAGGTGCATATATTGGCTAGATTGGGGGTTAGGTTAGAAAAAGTGGGTGATGGTGTTGTTGTTGATGGTTTTAAATCTTCCTTAGTTGATGAGGTGATAGCAAAATAAGATCTTGACTCCTCCTTGCTTGAATTGAAGGCATTGGTGAAAGAGGGCAAGGTAGAGGTTTTCTCTTAAGGGGGATATGGTGCCCTTAGGTACCAAGGTAGGTTGTGTGTGCCTTGGGTTGATGATTTAAGGGAGAAAATTCTTGATGACACCCATAATTCTCCTTATTCTATCCACTCCAGTTCCACCAAAATGTATAGAGACTTAAGGGATGTGTATTGGTGGGGATGCATGAAGAGGGACAATGCCAAATTCATTTCCGATTGCCATAATTGTCAACAAGTTAAAGTTGAACATCAAAGGCCGGTGGCCTAACCCAAGACATAGAGTTTCCCACTTGGAAGTGGGAGGTGATTAATATGGATTTTATGGTTGGGTTGCCTAAGATAGGAAAGGTTTTGATTCCCTTTGGGTGGTGGTTGATAGGATGACAAAATTGGCTCACTTTCTACCGGTTAAGACCACATATGGGGATGAAGAGTATGCAAGATTGTACATCCATGAGTTAGTGAGGTTGCATGGGGTTCCTTTGTCCATCATATCATATCATGGTTCATAATTCATTTCTCACTTTTGGAGGCCTTTTCAAAAGGGTCTTGGTACAAAAGTTCACCTTCGTACGACCTTTCACCCTCAAACGGATGGCCAAGCCAAAAGGACAATTCAAACCTTTGAGGACATGCTAAGTTCTTGTGTATTGGAGTTGAGGGGCAGTTTGGGACCATCTTCCATTGATTAAGCTTGCCTACATAATAGTTACCACTCTAGTATCGGTATGGCTCCTGTTGAGGCTCTTTTAGGGAGACGTCGTAGGTCACCAATTGGTTGGTTTAAAGTTGGATAGGTGGTTTTATTAGAATTGGATCTAGTTATGAAGGCTCTTGAGAAGGTTAAGATGATTAGGGAAAGGTTGAGAATAGCTCAAAGTCGCCAAAAATCTTACACAGATGTGAGAAGAGGAGACCTTGAATTCAAAGTGGGGGATTGGGTCTATTTGAAAGTTTCTCCAATAAAAGGTGTGATCCATTTCGGTAAAAAGAAGAAGTTGAGTCCAAGGTATGTTGGTCCTTATGAGGTGATAAGGAGGGTTGGCAAGGTAGCTTATTAATTGAAGTTGCCTAGTGAAATGAATTTGGTTCACCCGGTGTTTCATGTCTCTATGTTGAGGAAATGTGCTGGTCATCCTAATGCTATTGTGCCTCTTGATTTTTTGGATATTTTTGAGGATAACTTGACTTATGAGGAGGTTCCAGCTCGGATCCTAGATAGGCAAGTGAAGAGATTAAGGAACAAGAAAGTGGCATCCATTAAGGTCCTTTAGAGGAACTAACAAAGCAAAAGTGCTACTTGGGAGGCCAAAGCGGACATGCGAAAGAGGTATCCTTATCTTTTCCACTCCACTCAAGCTTGAGGTACTAATTCTAAGTCCCCTATGTGATTCAAGTCTTATGTTTCAATCCCTAGGCCATTCATATGCATTCATGTTTAAATTGGCAAGTTTATGATGATTTTACACTTATGTTGAGATTTTGAAAATGGTAGTTTAAATATAATGTTGCACTTTATTTGGGGCTAGTTTGTTTATGATCATTTTTGTCTTGTACGTCTCTTTTACATTCGGGGACGAATGTTCCCAAGGGGGAGATACTGAAATGACCCCGAAAAGTGCCCTAATACGTGCCTCGGAATGCCCAGAATTTTAAATTCTATATATCTCAAAATCGATTTGCTATTTCAAAAATTCGACTTCATATTCTTGTTCAGGAGGTCAAAATTAGGGGAAGAAGGGTCTAACCCCGATTTTAGAGCAATCGAATAACAATTTCAAATTTCCAAAAATTCAATTTCCATAAACGATCCGCGACAACACCGTGACGTGCAGCTGTCACGGACATGTGTTAATTTGACCTCCGCGATAGGTCCGCGTTAGGGGACCAGACGCGAACCTGTGTGTTTTGTTGCCAGTGATTTCTATCTCGGTCCAGGGCTTTTGGGTCTTGGACCTAAGTGTTCCCAGACATGTTTTTATTCCTACTTAGCCTTATTTCACCCTCATATCATCCAAAACATTTCCCAAAACTCACTCAAGCACTTAGTCATATTTTCACTCCCCAAACTCAACTCCCAAACCCTCATGCCAAGCTAAGGTTTTCCTTCAAGGTTCTTCTTCAAGCTTCAAGCCTCCATTTCCAATCTTCACCAAGATCATCTCTAAGCTAAGGTATGTGGGTTTCTTTCATGGGTTCCTTTCACCCATGATACCCAAGCCTCCTTTTACTCAAATTACATAATTTAAATTTGTTTTACAAATGGATCTTCCATATTATGAAATTCACTGCCACACTATGTTAAAGCTATATGTAAAGTTGTGACTGTTTTGCTATGTTTTGAGCTATAAATCTTTGATGTATTGTAAGATTTGATGAGGGGTTTTGATGTATATTGCTTGATGGTGTTGCAAGGTGTTTATTGATGGTTTTACAATGGATTTTCTTGCATGATTTCATTTCTATATTTCAAGGTTTTATTCTAGCATTACACACCCTCAAAGTGTTTGATAAAATTTCCGAATGTGTTTGTTGAGGAGTTGAAGGTCTAAAGCATGAGATATAATATGAATGACTATACAATGATGAAATGAGCTTATGTATATGATATACTTTATATAAAGTATTGCATTATACCATGCCCAATCCAGGGTAATAGCCCGGATAACCATGGTAGGGGATTGTACTCATCAACCGAGGTGGGGGTTTGTACTCATCAAACCATGTGAGAGGTTTGTACTTCTCCACCAAGGTGATAAGCTGTGATTATCATCAACCATGTGAGGGGTTTGTACCACACCACCAGGGTGATGGGGTGAGATCATCATCAACCGACCAGGGGGTTTATACTTTTGGAAATCTAATTTGGTCTAGTCTTCACAAATGATACCCTATATGAGGATGTGTTACTTAAGCATGTTTACTTATGCATTGATCATAAATGCCATATTGCTATATTATGCCTATTGACTATTGCTATGCATTTTGATTGTGATGCCTAATCCTTGTTGCATTGCATCCTATGTACTTAGTACATTCAAACGTACTAATGCATACTCTATACCTACATGATATCACCATGTAGGAATTGGTGCCCACGTTGATCATCCTCCTCCACGTGGCTAGTCGGTGCTATTCAATCAAGTTGGTGAGTCCTCCATTTCGGGGACCTTGGTCTATGTTCTATTACCTTGTATTGAGACACTTTACTTTACATTCTATTTGACTATAAGAGTGAGCCCGGTTACTTTGTCTTTGCCCCCGCTCTTATCTATGTATAGAGGTGTTTGTTGGGCATGTTATGTATCTATGCTAAGAGCCTTGATTCTATTATTCTCGATGTCTAAGATATGAGTGTGTCTCTTATCTCTTGATTATGATGTTGTGCAAGCTTTCCCCTAGTCCCGTTGCCTCTATTCTTATTCTTTTATGTTGTATCTATTGCTTCTGCGACCAAGGATGTGTAATGAGGTTCTAAGAAGCTTGTTTGGGTTTTCATTGCGCCGTGTCACGTCTACGCCCTAGACTTGGATCGTGACATTTATTTTTACTTTCCAACTTACAGCGTACTACAGGAGTCTGTAATGTTGAAAAGGGAATGTAGATCCAATATATTAAAAGTTGACCTTTTTTACTTTAATTAATATTAAAAACTTTAAAAAAATAAAAGTAAAGGAAAACGAAGACGAGACCACTTACCTCTTTTATTTGATTAAAGACTTAAGTGGGCTTCTCAACTCACTTTTCTCATTTGGGTGGGAAAAAATTGAACTAAAAATTACACAAATACACAACATATATTTATATAATTATCAAAAAATTTTAACTTTTAGCAAAATTATAAAAATCTCTTAAACGATACAAAACTACAACACTTAATTGATACAAATTACAATCCATACTTCTCCATATATCATAATTAAAATTTCTTAATGCTCGTACCTTTTTGACATGTATCACTGATTTAGTTTTTTATATCAAAAAGAAGAGAGTTTTGGTAATTTTGAAAAAAGTTGTATTAATTGAAATTAGCTCTAAGATGTATGAAGGTTTGTTTAAAATGGCCCAAAAAATTAATTAAGCAAATATTTCATATCACGTGACATTTATGAACTTTAAAAGCTAATTTTTAATTTTTTTAAATATATACACACATGGTTGGACACAGAGTATATGCACTAACGAGGAATATCTATATCCGCCTTTTTCTTTTCGTATGATTTTGCTTCATTTATAAATTAAAAGATCCCAAAGTTGAAGGGTATATTTTACCCTTTTTTTCTTCTCTAAAAGCAATATTTTATTAGTATTGAATGTGTTTACAAAAATACAGAAATAATACATTTTTGTTCGGAAAAACTATTATTGATCAATTAAGCAACAATAGAAGCATTTTTTTAATTGAAGTATTAGCAATAGGGGCATTTTGGGACCAACCTACCAGCGACTAGCAACATGGAGCACTTTTAGACCAAACTACTCACCAAGGACATTTTATTTAATTTTTTCATGATTTAAGGACAATCTTTTTACCTTTTCCTCATGTAAATATAATATGACACACCCTCATCACCCAAAATTATAAAATTAAGAACAAAAAGCTTTTCAGAGTTAAAAGGATTGGGTGGACATCAAAGATGCCAAACATGACGTTAGTAAAAACAAAAACAAAAAATCCTCACCTAACACCATCAAACCAAGTGCATGGTAATAATAATCTGATCTTTCAAATTTTCAAATATATACAATAATTTCATGCACCTGAACAAGGCTTTTGCAGTGGGCACTTCCGAGTTTATGCCAAGAGAAAACAACAGGCTGACATCGATTTTAAACAAGAAGAATACTGGGAAACTACCAGCAACTTTTTAGATTCCAGAGAGCCCTTCTCCAACTGGATCTTCTTGTGCATAATGTAACTCCAACTGGAGCCCTTCACCACCCTAGTGCATGGGGTATTTAATGGCAAGTCAGTAGCTGGTCCACCAAGGTTCAAGTGAAACGATTGTCCCATCCCGCAAGAATGTGAAGAATTTTCCAGGACTAATGATGTCAAGTTCTACTGCCATTCACGTCTGCAACAGAATCACTGCATCCGGTGAGTATGACGACAAATGACATCATCTCGCATTTAGTGCTTCCAACCTGTCCCATTAATTACTGTGCCATACCACACCTACTTGTCATGACGTTCCAAACTCTTTTCAGTCCTATCTACCATCTGAGTTGACACATTCATGCAAGGATGCCCAGGCTCTCCCGCAATATTTCTGTAGATCTTGAAGTGTGGAACAACATTAGGCAGAAATTTTGCTTCATCACTTGCTAGGACTGACAAGCCCATCAGACCTGGAAATCCAAGTTTTAACGGAGCCCAAAAACATTGAAATTAACTAACTCTCGCTTCTTGCATGTTTTCGATAATGCCTTGGAGATAACATATTCAAAATCTAGAATAACTTGAAAAAGGTGGTGCAAACACAGATTACAAACATAGCCAACTATGAATCAGAGTATTCAAAGAAATGATAGATCTATAACCAACTGACAAGTACTTTATGTTGATCTCTCGGAGGATATACCTGGAGAAGATATTTTAGATGACGTTCTACACTCATATCTGACCTTCCATAATGAATATGAGAATTGAGAACTGAAGTTCATCAGTTGGATCATGGATTTGCTGATACAGTCTACACACTCGTTACTCCCATGTAAATAATATTACTAAAATCTGACTAAAGTTGTATGTCATAGTTGCTTCAATAAATTTAATGAGTCATGAATAACACCAGATGTCCAATAGCAGAAGTGTCGAGAACTGGCTTTAAAAGAAGACTAACAGATGCAGCAACCTTTTGTGTCAACAAAATGAAAAAGCCAGCAAGTCAAAATGCAAACCGTAGTATATCAAAGGAATATGAACCAAAGTGCCGTAGTATATCAAAGGAATATGAACCAAAGAATATCTAGAGACCCTGAAAATTTAACAAAGTTCTAGAACTATAAAGTGCGCTAACAAGTAATCAGAATAACATTTTGTGTGCCAAAGGTGACTTGGACAAGTACAATATCACTCGGACATGATAATAAGTATACAAGGTGTTTTAGAAGTGATTTAGGGTCTAATGGAAACCCTAGGCCCAAACCAAGTTGAATACTACACAATGAATTAAAATTCATACGAGTGCCAAAGGCCTAACTTCAAATGAGATGTCTGGTCTAAAATAGCCCTAGGCCCTAGCCAAGTTTAATACTGCACAATGAATTAAAATTTCATACGAGTGCCAAAGGCCTACCTTCAAATGAGATGTCAGGTCAATAATTCTTTGGTGAATCATAAACTCCTGAAACTGGGAGGATAAGTATTCTAAGCATTATCACTACGAAAAGTACAAATAGAAATACCGAATTGATTTTGTATTTCAACAAAAAAACTTTTGAAAATAGAAAATAACTCAGAATGATCTTTCGTTAAGAAAATCCAAGTACATCTTGAATAAACATCAATGGAACTAACAAAATAACGAAATCCTATAGGACCCCAAATATTAGAATGAACTAATGAAAAAGTAGACACTGAACCATCCTCAGCACTATGTGAAAATGTAGAGAAGGTGTGTTTTCCAAGTTGACACAACTCACAATATAATGTGGATAGACTAGACAAACTAGGTCCCATCTTCTGTAGCTTAGATTCGAATGTCCCAATCACTTGTGAATTACGTTTGGAGGATCAGTAACGGAGCATGTAGTAGAGAATTTTCAAAGGTAAGATAGTAAAGGCCTTGTGATTCATGTTCTATGAGAACCGTTTGTCCCATACAATAGTCCTGGATGAGAAAAAAATCATCAAAAAATGTTATTGCACGGTGTAGGGACCGTGTCAAACGACTAATAGATAAAAGATTAAAAAGACAACCAGAGACATAAATACATAGTTTAGAGTGAGATGATAAAGATTTTGCTTGTCTAACGCCTTTGATTTTGTTTGGATCTCTTTGGCTAAAGTAATAGCAAGAGGAGATTGTGAATAAATAATATCTGACATAAGTGATTTGTTACCATAAATATGATCAGAACCGCCCAAGTCCACAACCCATGATGCAAGAGTGCTAGATTGTGAACACGAGCAAATGAATTATCAGTAATAAAAGCATCAGGCTGAGCAACCCAAGCTACTCGGGGAGACGGCTTACTAGCTCGATACTGAAAGGACTCATCATATTATGTTTGAGCAATATGAGCATTATTGGATGGTCGATCAAGATGAGCAACAGAGACTGCTTGTGAAGATGTTTGCTTACTTGCTCGATATTGAAGGAACTCATTATATTCCTTTTGAGCAGTAGGATCATTACTGAGTGGATGACCTTGCAGAGTATATGTTACGAGTATGTCAAAGTCTATGACAATGATTACACTTAGATCAAGATCTTCCAAAACGACATTCTCGTCAATTCTCCATAGACTGAGATGTTCGTTTTTCAATGATTTGTGATGTGAGAACAAAAGAGTAAATGATGAGTGATGAAACCACTTTATGATTGGGAGGGGCGACAAGACAAAGTAGATAAGAAAATAGTTCTTCAATTATAGGAACTATAGGACTAGGTAAAATCTAATCACGCATTGAATCATTGTCAGGAAGAAGTCAAACCAGTGCAAGAACTAGAAACGATGTCTAGCTGTGGTCTTCTTTTTTCCTACATCCGTAGTGACATGCATCAATGTTTCAAATTCTTCCATGAGTGTTTGTACTTGTCCCACGTAAGTAAACATATAGGATTCTTGTTTCTTTAAGTTGGGCATCGAGATATCAAATCATAGAATGAGATATATCATTAGTTTAAAGCATGAGACTTTTTCCAAATTGAATAACATGTTTAGAATGGGTGACATAAAGGCACCAACTTAGAACCAATAGATCACAATAGAAGACTACACAATTGAGTATCAACCTTCTCCCATTGTGCTTTGGCTTTTACATTTTCCCTACTAGTCTTTGCCTTTTCATCTACCACACAAATACTATTCAGTGGTTTTGGACACCTTGACCCTTGCACCACAACTCAACTAAAGATGCCAAAGCTAAATAATTTGAACTTCTGATGAACGGTTCTAAAGTGATCATAGGGCTTAAACTTCCAATTGCTATAATTTTCGAACCAAAAATATCAACTCTGAATGACATCTTGTGAAATCAAAATTTTGCAGTCTAAAATGTGGGGGAAAAAAGGACATAAAACTGACGTCGGAATCTGGAAAAACAAAAACTTCTTTCCAGCAAGACATAAAACTGTCGTCAGAATCTGGAAAACAAAAACTTCTTTCTATTGCTGGAAAATCAGATTTGACCGAGGGACAATTATATGGGTAGGATTGAAATGTTAGGTGACCCTATTGGGGAAACAATTGCTGAAAATTACCCTGGAATCGCCAAAAAATCGGTGGCTGCAGTCGCGCGATTAAGGGTCCAGCAATCGAAAATTAGCGATAACTTGATAATGGCTCAGAACAGCCACACGGTCTTTAGTAAGCCAGATCCGCTAATAATTTGCCGAAAAAAACCTTCACAGGCTGGTGCGTGGACCTGATGCGTCGCTGGTGACGCAGCTTCAGTTGGCGGGTGGGATGTGCACTACCAGAGTGGATAACTGGCACAAGGTTCTCAACCCACTTGACTACTAGGCCATACTCTTGGTGCTTTGTAAAAATTGTGTTCTTATAAGAACTATAAGGTCTGTGCAATGCACTATGATTCTTAAATGAACTTTTCTACCTGCTACTGTCGCACCAGCATTGGTACTAGGTAATAACTCTGTACATCAAGGCATGGACAAAGGGGTGCAAATCAGCTACTGTTTTAGCCTTCGCTGGGATTTGAACCTAAAACATCATGTTCTCAATCCACTTCATTGACCAGTAAGGCAACCTTTTAGTGCTTCATAAATTTATGTCCTTATAAGAACTAAATAAGGTTTGTGAAATGCACTATGGTTCTTTAATGATTTTTTTATTGAATATGTTTATGCTAAGAGTATAACATGAAGCTACATAAGATATTATATAATGCCTCCACTAAAACCTATGCATTATACTATTTGGAATAAATAGTATATACATACCTACTGATTGTGTTTGGCTTGGCCAATCGGGAGGGTAATCGGCCATTTTGAATCCTTGATGCATCACTGCCTAGTATATCAGGAGGAGGATTTTTCGTCCTTGACAGGAATCTGATGTATCGTGGTCTAGATGCTGGGGGTTACAACATCTTTCGTAGATGGTATCCCGATGTATTCAGATTCATCATAGTTGTATAATGATGATTCCATGCTTGGTTGGTTTTGCTTGTTATTGATGCTAATATCCCTCCGTTTAAATTTGTTCGTCTTAGTTTGACTCGGATCTCACATGACATGTTTAAGATCACAAGATTAAAAATCGTATAATGTACCAAAATGGCCTTTAATCTTGTGATCTTAAATATGTCATGTGAGATGTTGAAATTAAAGGGTTTCTAAATTAACAAAAAGTTTTGAGACAGACTAGATTAGAAAGTAAGAAAAACAATTAAAACATCGAGAGTGAAAAAAATTAACAACTCTTGTGCTTTGTGAAAATGTCTTAAATTTATGAAAACTCAGCGATTGAAATAAAAAACATGATTATGAAATGCTGAAATGATTTCTAATACAGGCATGCTATTTTATAGTCCCACAATATGGTGACAACGAATCATATCTGAGTTTCTATCTGTTAGAATCCTTAATTATAGGGATTCCTTAATTATAGGGATCTGTTAGATTCCTTAATTATAGGGATTCCTTAA
>JAPFFP010046913.1:0-10677 GCA_026153255.1 Solanum medicagineum | reverse complement strand
CAAGAATCAGAGAGCCAAGATGTTGGACCAAAAACTGAAGGCCAACACCACAAGAGTAGTATATGAGTTGTAGTTCAAGCAATAACTCATACCTATTGGTCGTACCAGTTTAGTCCAAGATGCCAAGAATCTGATACGAGACCCCGACTACAACTCGTTGGACATCCTACAATTAGTAAGAGCGAGACTTATCAGTTGCCAGCTATTTTTTTTTGTGTAAATTCTAGGGTTATTTTGTACACACTATATTTAGTTTAAGTTAGGTTTTGAGATGGAGTTCGACCAGTAGACAAAATTGTTTCTTAGGTTTTTAGAGTAGTTTATTATTCTCTCTTGGAAAACCCATTTTGGTGATTGCAAATCTTGCCTTGTACTCATTTTTGATCAATCAGGCTTCTGAGTTTACAACTTGTGGTGCCTATTTTCGTCATTGTTATTGATAGCTCTCATTTATGTCTTTTATGTGCATTTTTTAATTGTTTTTCCTTAGATATGAGTAATTAAGCACCTAAAACTTGGGGTTATAGGAACCATGGGTAGTTGGCTTTAAATAATGTAGGTTTATTGCATTTCAATGATTGGGGTTTTCCATGTATTGTCTATTTTCCTTCATTATTATTGTTGTTTGGTGGTGCTTAACACCAAACCCCGCCTATTTTCACGAACTAAGGTAGTGATGAAGAGCAAAAGGGAAATAGATAATAGAATTCGATTGATGTATTATCATCTAATCAACAAAACCTGACCAAGGGGAGGTTGACTAGGACAATAGGTAATGGTTAGTTGGCATGCCATGGTTGCTGATCAAGTGCCATGGTGAAATTCGACTTTTACCTTCACAAGAGGGCTGGAAGAACTTAAGTTATCCTCCTGTATACAAATCACCAATTGTAGTTATCTCATCTAAGGTAATCGAGTCAACGAACCATGGGGAACAAAATTCCCAAGTTGTCCCAAAAATAGAGTGTTTCCTTGCATTACAGTTAGTGTTTGTTCTATTTTGTTTTTAAATCACAACCCCCCCCCCCAATTTAGAGATTTTAGTTATTGATGCTTGAAATGTTTAGTAGTGAAGTCTTGTAGTCAAGACCTTTATTCCTTGTGGATTCCACCTTAACCTTCGTTTAGGTTAATTGATGATGACTACTTCTTTATTATTGGAGCATGAACAATAGATGTTTTCATCACAATATTATGGCATCACTGCCAGGGAACACGACTAGGTTATGACTTGATTTCACTATTAGTTAGTTGTAGAATTGATTTCTGAACTCTCCTATATTTTAATTTTTCTGTTTGTTTTGTTAGTTGGTTTTAGGTGCAGGTTGGCTGGCACTATGACTAAACAAAAGTTCTACAATGCAAACGACTTGTTGGAAAGTTTGTAGAGGGGCGCTCTATTTTATGGGCAAGAGTCTGAAGATCCCCAAATCCATCTACAAAATTTCACTCAAATGTTGAGGGGGGTCCTTGGGACATGACATCCTGCTTGGGAGGCCATGGATCTTTAGGTTTTCCCTATGACTCTCCGGAGTGAAGCTGCGAAATTGTGGTCAATTCTCCCACATGTTGTTTTTTCTAACTAGGGGGAAGTACAGAGAGTCTTTCTCATGAACTTCTATAAGGAATCCAACAAGCAAAAGCTATAGATCAACATTTGTAGTTTCAAAAGAGTGCCATGAGAACCTATGGTAGTGTCTTGGAAAGATACATGTAGTGCTTGGTAGTAAATAAAAACCATGGTCTGACTGATGATGAATTGGCGGCTAGCTTCTACCGAACATTAACCTCTGAGCAACAAGGGCAGGCCGACGGATTATTCATAGGAGATTGTTGGCAGTTCGTAAGATGACTATTTAATAAGATCACTGAGAGTATGGACAAGCTATTTGTAGTTACCCAAGTCTGCCAACCCCTTCAAGGACAAGCCAGACCATCCACCAATGAGCTTAAGGGAGCCTCAAGTGAACCCAAGAGCGAGAATGTGGAAAATTGGTCAAGGATACCACACTAGCATTGCATCACTGATAAGCTGATAAAAGTTGAGCATATTCTTGAGCAAGTCTAGACCAAGGTTAATTAGAAAGATAATATCGTCCGGGAAATAAAGTTTGTTGTCCTCAAATGTAACTACAAGGGGGAACAACAAACTATATCAATGCAAAGTCTTAGTGATAGGATAGAGCAGCTTGCTGAGCAACTAGACGCAATGCAAGATGGACAAAGGAAGAGTAGAAGGAGTAGCGATGGTACTCATGGAGAAGTCTGATTATCAGTGAAGGCAAAGTCAAGCCGCGACATTAAACAAGGAGATTCTTGGGAGGCAACCCAAGCATCTTTTTTGTTTATATTTATCTTGAGACATTTTCATTTTTTATAGCTTGTTTAGTGGTAGTTAATATTTTGTTGAGACTATTAAGACTTTGAACTAGTTGTGTCAACTTGCATTTTGGTGTACTTTAAGTAATAGGTTACAGGAACAAACTCAGAACTGAAGAATGGAAAGATTACGCTTGGATGCAGCCTCTAGGAGAAGGCCTATGAGTTGTAGTAAATGTTATGACTCATAGTCATGCCTCGTATGAAGAAAAAATGAGTACTAGAAGCTAGCAAAAAAAATAAGGGCCAACCTTATGATTCGTAGGGTCCCCTACAAGTTGTAAGTGGGGTTTGTTGTGCTCAGGTATAAAGTCAAAATTTTTATAAGTGATGGGTATGTTATGAGATCGGGATCCACAAGTCATATGACTTTATACAACTTATAGTTAGGATCTCGTAAGACTATTCTACAGAATTTTAAGGGCGAACGGTTTTGAATATTAAGAGACAAGCATCTCTTTGCTCTTCATACCCCTTCATGGAGCGTCCCCTTTCAGTTTATTACTCCCCCACATCATTATCTTCCAATATTTCATTCAACTTTACATTTTCCCCACACTAAAATTCCCAAGCAAGTGAATTGTGCGGTAAGAACTCTTCCGACTTTTCTTCTTCTCATCACACAATCTCGCATTGATCTGGTCAGTTTTCGTGGTCCTATTTGGTTTGTGTCAGAAAATTCCTTGTCTTATGGATGAGTGAATGAATACCTCAGGATCATGATTAAAATAACCATGCAAAAGTGCCCATGATAATAAGAAGAATGTGGTATACAATTGTTTATATCTTTGTAAAAGGTCAAGTCATGAATTCTTTCCTTGTTTGGTGATTTTGATATCTAATATTATGATCATGTGCTTTTGTTGAATATTTTATAGATCATTATGAAGATCACATGGGACTGAAGTGGTTGGGTTGAGGGGGTTGTAGTTTTATTATCAGTTGCATTAATCTTGATAATCTTGGAGAAATTTTGAACTGTTAAGGAAAATTTCATTCTTTGTTTCGAAACGTTTAGTGTTGAAGGGTACTTATGTCTATGGATATATCGCCATGCCTTTGTGTTTGTTACCTTCGATGATTTCTTGATTTGTTATTGGTCTTCATGGAAAGGTTAGAAACACCCGTCGGACTCTCTGTTTTCTACTACGAAGACTCATTGCGAGTCGTAGTGGCCATTCGTAGATGGCAATAGTCATCATGCAGCGTTAACCTTTTTGCATGAAAGATTCACCAATGAGTCATAACACTTGTTACGAGTCGTAATGGTGGTCTCGTAGGCCAGATCTCAATTCTCAAAATGTCTCTGAAATAAGATATGAGTCAAGACTATGACTTGTAGGTAACCCTACGAGTCATACCTGTACCTCGTACCTGATTCTTGAATGTATTTTTGGTCTGTTTTATTATTTCAACGAGGCTACAGTACAACTCGTGGGCCTCCTTACGAGTCATACCTACATCTCGTATCTGTAGCCTAGCACCTGGTTCAGTTTGTTTTTAATTAACTTAATGTTCTTGTTTGATTGTTTTATTTGTTACTTGATTGATTTAAACAAAACATCATGGGACTTATGCTTCAACATGTTGAAGATTTTTCAGAAACAATGTCTTCAAGGGATCGATGAGGTGCTGCGTTTATTTCAGGTCATCGCCTAACTGATGAGCCCTCCGAGGAGGAGCAATCAATTGAAGAGATGAATGTACACCCTGAAGCTGACGCTAATGTGCCCTTGACATGATCACACTCAACCAGAATACTGATGGAAGTAGATACTCCTCTCAGTCTAACGAGGAGGGTGAGGAAAATAGGTCAGATAATGATGACTCCACTCCTGATTCTTTTTCCCTTGAAGTGTCTCAGGCTCATCCTGAAGAGACAGATCCTCCACAGCTAGTTGGTGTGTTCCTGGAATGAAAAAGATCGATGATAAGGGAGTTCCTTGAACCCCCTTGAACCTAAGAGTCAAGGGAGGCTCGTGTAGAGATTTCATGAGGAAGTAAGGTTGAAAGACTAATGTTCCCTGAGGCTAATGTGCCCTTGACATGAGCACACTGAACCAGACTACTGATGGAAGTAGATAGCTCCTCCTTGTCTGACAAGGAGGGTGAGGAAAATGGGTCAGATGATGATAACTCCACTCCTGATTCTGTTTCCCTTGAAGTGTCTCAGGCTCATCCTGAAAAGACTGATCCTCCATAGCTAGCTGATTCTATTTACACCGCCACCTCCACAGACTCACAAACTGCAAGATGGTGTGTTCCTGGAATGAAAGAGATCTATGATAAGGGAGTTGAACCTAAGAGTCGAGGGAGGCCCATGTGGAGATTTTGTGAGGAACTAAGGTTGAAAGACTCAGGGTTGAAAGGCATGCCAGGTTTAGAAGCTGATATTGACCACCATGGGTTAGGATGGTTATCAAAAGTTTTAGGGAAGTACGTCCCTTACCTGGTCCGAGAATTCTATGCCTCTTACTACGCTACTATACGTCGCAACCTTCCAAGGCTCATCAAGCCCATTGATGCAACACAATTGATTAAAGTCATGGTAAGGGGTGAGGTTGTCAACATCTCGGAAGAAACAATTTGAAGGGTGCCACTCAAACCTAATTATAGATCTCCATACTCCACAGCAGAATATGATCATCGGATTATAGACATGAGGAAAATAGTCAATTAGAATGACATTGCACTGAGAACGGAGTTATTAAGGTGGATAGCGGGTCAAATTTATGAGGAAGGTGTTGAGCTGATATGGGTTACAAACCTTGCAAAGCATATTTTGAAGGTCCATCTCTCATTTAGGGCCAACTTTTGGTGCTGTGTTATCCAATGGCGCATCAGGCCCATATTCACAGATAATGTGATCACATTAGAGAGGGTCGTGTTGTTGACAGGCATCGTGGCAGGGTATAACATTAATTAGGCTCGCATTATGGCAGAACATATCCACGAGTCAGAGGTCCGCACTCAGCAAGCAATGCCATTCCACATTCTGGTTAATAGATTATGCAAGGAAGCTGGTGTGCGGGTTTCTCTCTACTTGGACACTCATGTAGAGGCTTTGCGTATGAAGGACCCTAGACTAATCAAGGCTGATGAAAACCTAATACCCCTACAAAACACTATTCCTCAAGCTAGCGAAGAGCCATTTCTAGTAGGGCCTCGATTTCCATGATTACCTCTAGCTACTACCGGCACTACTCTAGCTAAAATAGAGCCTACACTAGCAATCAATATTAAGTCTACTCCATCCTCCAATACTCCAGCACCAGTAGCATCTACTTTACAGGTTGACCCTCTTTTATCTACTATTGTATTTCAGGCTTTATTACGCAGCGTGACTGTAGCAGAGGGCAGGCTGTAGGAGTTGTCAGTACGGCTCCGATCATTCATTAATTAGACTGTTTGGGACTCCAAGGAGAGGATGAGGGCATTTGCCTGAGATTTAGTTGATGAAAGAGTCCGAGCGGTGGATGCCTGTGTCGATGCATTTGAGACTAGAGTCCACAAGATGGTTGAGGGAGCTAGGCCTACCAATGCTAGCGCAGTTATTGAGGAGTTGGCCAAGTTCAAGGCCGACCTGCTACAGATGTTGGCAGCCCCTATTCCATCCCCGTAGGTAGCACCGGTAGGTGATGAGGCATTTTATTGGCTCACCGACCTTCCGTACACTCGTGGTAAGAGGTCCCATGAGCACAATGACCCAGAGCTGATCCCGGAGAAGCCGAGATAGGAGAAGGAGCCCATACTTGAGGAGGTGGTGTATGAGTCAACTGTTGTTAATGGCCATTTGGAGAAAGAGAGAGCAGAACACACCCCACATGGAGAGGGTACTTCAGGTGTAGCTACAGCGTAAGTAGTCGAGGATTAGATACAGCTCTAAGACCCCGCAAATCAGCCTGAGACTGTTTCTTGAGCACCATGATGTTTGACTTCTTTTGACCCTAGTTCTCATTTTGTCTTGTTGGATACTTTGTTCTCTTTTCAGACAATCTTTTTATTATATAGGTTTTTGTTTGTGTTTGAATATTCTTATGTTGGATGTTATTTTTACTTATACTTTGGATGTTAATTTTTGCTTTTTAATTAATATATGTATATATTTCTATTTTATCGTGTTTCAATTTTGTTCTTGTCTTTACTTTGAAGAAAAAGTATCCTATTTTGGTGGAGTGTTGGAAGTTATGGATTAAGTTGAAGTATGAGTAGCCTCAAGTCCATAACTTCCCCTATTTTTGATCCCAAGTGTTCTTGCCGTGCTTCTTTTTCCTTGTGGATGTTTACTTTTCTGTTGAACCGGCATGTTTAGGTAGTGTAGAAAATTGATAAATTCATAGTAGTGTTATCGATTAGCATATACATAATATTTAGATGTGTTTTTACTGTTTTGATTAAAGAAATTAGGTATCCTCAAAATTTTTTTAGGTTGTGATTATTGATGCATTCATACATTTTTTAGTATCGGGCAATGTTTATTCTGATATTGTGAACATTCACTGAGACTGAAAACATGACCTGTGACTCTATACTTAATTGTGGATGCAATTGCCATGTGTGTTGTGAGGTTATGTTGCTCCATTCATTCATCGTGTCTGGACCCAGAACTTGCCTTGTTACTCTAAAATTTGTTTGGTGATGTGGTGGATATGCAATGGATCTTAGGCCCTTTATTCTTTGAGTGAACACATTTTTAGCCTACATGACCCACCAGAGGAGTGAGTGAATCCCTTGTTCCAAACTTTTGAGCTTCTCATGTACTCATTCTTTGTTGATACCTTGCTAGCTTAACCTTGTTTGATTAATTACCTTGATATTGGCCCTACTCTATCGTTGAACATGTGAACCTTGATTGAGGTCAAATGCCTAAGTTGAGGATTGCAACAATTGGTGGCCCTGGTTTGAGGCATAGATATTGTGTACTTCACCTAAGGCTAAAAGTCTAAGTTCATGGTGGCCCTTATTGTGGTAATGTAATAAAAAATAAGGTGTCTCTTTGGGAAATCAAGAAAGAAATGAAAAAGCATGAACCGACTGAAAAAAAGAAAAGAAAAGTGTCTTGAATTGAGAAAAAGTAGCAAAAATGAGTTTGAAATCGAGGTACAGCTGAAAAAGTGAAAGAAAACACTCGAGAAAAGTTCAAAATAGGAGAATAAGGGTGGATTGATTAAAAAGGGGTTGCATTATTAAGGAAAAATGTGTTGGTAAACATGGTTCAAGGATAGCTTTCAGTCACTACTTGCCCAAAATACCATACTAAAGCACCTTGAACCTATGTTACAAGCCTATAAGTCCTAAAGTGATCCAACTCCACTTTATCACCAAGAAAGAAGATGAGTATAGAGGCAAGCCTATGGTGTTAGTCAGTATGCATCGAATTTCAATTGTGCGAGTGAGAATTCTTCATCAGTCCCTGAAATTCTAAATGCTTTTGAGTGAGTATGAAGGACTTCTTTCCAGTGAGGGCATTTGCACTACTTGATTAGCATATGACTATACCAGTGATTGTGGATGGTTGATATTCCTTAGCTTGTCATAGTTGAATTGATGGGTATCTCATATGTTCTTGTTTGCGTAATAACTCTGCAATATTGTTTTCAAAATAGTAGTTGGGTACCTGAATCAAAGGAGTTGTTGTATGTTCCATTAGTATAGTTGCTATGTATTTCTTTTTGTCTACGTAGACTGATTCATCGCTTGAGGACTAGCAACAATTCTAAGTTGAGGGTGTTGATGTGCTATAAAATATAGCATATTTTGTGCCTAAAACAAGGGATTTTGATGTGTTTTTGTGTTAATTTGGCAGAAAAGTTAGCTTAGCATGATTTTGAAGAAAAGTTGCAGAATTTGCTAAGCTTAGAACATACGAGCACACTTATGAGTCGTGGGGTGGCGTAGTAGCAAGAATAAGAGACAAAAAATTCAGAAATCTGCTAATTGGAGGTCACCCCAATGAAGCCATAATACGAGTCGTAAGTTTCACTACGACTCGTATAGGTGGACTCATAGAAATAATCAGAGAGCCAAGATGTTGGAGCAAAAACTGAAGGGCAATACTACGAGAGGAACATACGAGTTGTAGTTAACGCAATGACTCCTACCTATGGGTCATACCACTTTAGTCCAAGATGCCAAGAATCAAATATGAGACCCCGACTACGACTCGTAGGTCATCCTTTGAGTCATAACAGCGAAACTTATCAGCTGCCAGCTGTCCTTTCTGTGTAAATTCTAGGATTATATTGTAAACACGATATACAGTTTATGTTAGGTTTTGAGAAGGAATTCGACCAGTTGACTATCTATAATCACATTTTGAATCTTTTCTTAGTTTTTTAGAGTAGTTTATTGTTCTCTCTTGGAAAACCCTTTTTGAGGATTGCACATCTTGCCTTGTACTCATTGTTTATCAATCAAACTTGTGGGTTTGCAACTTGTGGTGGCTATTTTCTTCATTCTTATTCGTAAAACTCTCATTTATGTCTTGTATGTGCATTTTTGCTTATTTTGCCATAGCAATGAGAAGCTAAGCACCCACAACATGGGGTTGTGGGAACCATAGGTAGTTGACTTGAAATAACCTAGGTTTATGTTCTCATCTAATCAACCAAGCCTTACCAAGGGGAGGTTGACTGGGACAATAGGTAACGATTAGTTGGCACGCCATGGTTGCCAACCAAGCGTTATGGTGAAATTCGACCTTCACCGTCATAAGAAGGCTGGAAGAACCTAATTTACCATCCTACATGCAAATCAAAAATTGTAGTTATGTTATCTAGGGTAATCAAGTCGACGAACCACGGGGAACACAATTCCCAATTTGTCACCAAAATTGAGTGTTTCCTTGCGTTATAGTTAGTGTTTGTTTTATTTTGTTTTTGAATCACAACCCCCCCCCCCATTTAGAGATCTTAGTTATTGATGCTTGAAATGATTAGTAGTGAAGTCTTGTAGTCAAGCACTGTATTCCCGGTTAGATTAATTGCTGACGACCACCGCTTTCTTATTGGAGCAGGAACATCAGATGTTGTCACCACCATGGGCTCCAAATCCCTTACCCTCAGAAGATGATAGAAATACCCCTTAGAGATCAACTTACAGGTTTTAATGCAAGAGATGAACCTACCCTTAACCACCACATTATGACTCTCCCACTCAAGGACGAGTTCATTTGGAATTGGAACTTGACCCTACGGGTTCTACAATCAATAGAGGCATAGTATGCATGCAACCAATCCATCCCAAGTATGACATCAAATTCCACCATTTCATACTTAACAAGATCACAAGGCAATATCTTATACAAAATGCAAACAGGACAATTTCTATAAACCTTTCTAGCAATAATAGATGCACCAGTGAGAGCAGACACCTCATAAGACCCACACAACAATTCAGGCTTAACATGAATCTTTTTGGCAATAAAGGGGGTAACAAAAGAAAGAGTGGCTCCCGGATCAACCAATGCATAGACATCAAAATAAAAGACTTTTAACATACCGATGACGACATCGAGAACCTCCTCAACACCTTGCCTCCCTTGGAGTGCATAGAAACGATTGTGCCTTGGGGCACCACCTTGTTGGCCACCTTTACCCAAATGAAACTGCTTTTGCACCTTGTGGACAAACCTCCTTACTCTTGTTGCGGTTACAAGGACAATCAATCTTTTTGTGACCCACTTCCCCACATCCATAACATGCATTAGTATCTTTCCAACATGGGCCCCCATGAGCCTTACCACATTTTGAACACACATTATTAGGAACCACACCACCAACACCTTGGGCCCTTGGGAAGTCATTGGAAAACCCCCTACAAGAAGCATGAGAAGACCCTTGGCCTTGATAAAACTTGTCACCCTTTCGACTTTGGAACTTTCCCTCAAAACAGGCGCTCTTGGCCTCATTACTCCTCCTCCTCCTCAAATTTTTCTCCTCCATTTGTTCGGTATAGGTTATCAAACGAGAAAAATCCAAGTCACTAATCAATATAGCAGACTAAGATTCCTTACTCACCAAATCGAATACACCTATCACGAACTTGTTCATTCTAGACCTTGGGTCGGCAACCAAGAGGGAGCGTATTTACAAAACTGATTAAACTTGGGGGAATACTCCCTTTACACTCATAGGTGCTTGTCACAAATTCATAAACTCCACCATCTTGGCCCCCCTAAGCTCAAGATGGAAGAACTTATTAAGAAAAATCGTTGTGAACTTGTAACACCCCACACCTTACAATACTAGTATAATTCAAAGGAAACATGACATGATTTGGACAAATTGACGCTAAATT
>JAPFFP010046912.1:0-10677 GCA_026153255.1 Solanum medicagineum | reverse complement strand
TTTTGGATCTTCATTGGCATAAGGGCAAATGGTGTTGCCTTTAGGTAGTGATCAGCAGCTACATGAGCAATTGTGAGGGTATAGCTTAGCCACTATAGTGACTAAACGTCACTATAGCGAAGCCTGCATATTTTGCGGGTGTTGCTATAGCGATATCAAAAAGGGGTTTTCATATCCCTTCCCCTTTTTGAAAATTTTCTCCATTTTTAAACTTTGAGAGCTCGGCTTGGATGATTTTTGCTTGATTTTTTAAGGCTTTTCATTGAAAAAGGTATTTTCACTCTCTTTTTCTACTCATTAATTATCCCTTGATTTTAACACCGAATTTGGAGTTTCAATTAAGAAAATTTGGGAATTTTTCATGATCGTGAATTTTCATGAAAATGATGATTATGAACTTGTTTCAATTCCATTTGTGAATTGATGTTCATTGATGGTTTAATGATCATGAAAGAAGCTTTCTCTAAAAATTTCCAGATTTTGACTATGAATTTGGATAGTGAATTTTTGGATGATTTTGTCGTTTTCGCTGAATTTCTTGATTTTGATGTCGTTCTTCTCGAATTGTGATTGTGAATAGATTGTGGTGCTTTGGATACGATTCCAAAAGGGGAAGACAACTTCCTTGGAATGATTGTTTGGCTAATTTGAGGCAAGTGGATCCTAAACCTTGTTGAATTTAATTGAACTTAGTATGTCCTTTCTATGTGAGAACTTAGGGATTAGTGCCATGTTCTAGTAGATATGATTGGATAATGGGGGTGTTGAGGTGATGACATATATGAATTGATTCATGAATTGACGTCTATCGTCATTGAATAAGACTTGTGAGTTAATATTGTAAATTGGGCTGATAATGCCAATTATTGAAATGCAAATGTGTTCTTTTTGATCTAGTTATTGAACATAGATTCATGTTACATGAAAATGTCTATTGAATTGCTTTATGTAAAATATTGAGCTAGTCATGTAACCTAGCAATTGTTAGGATTATTGAGCTAAATGCTTGTGAAATATGGACTCAATGAGGAATAGTCCTAAGTTATGATGACAAAGAGGGTATGGAAAAGCTTGAACACTGCTATGATGTGACTACTGTGTGATGCTTTGATGAGGACACAAGTGTTGAAATAACTATGAGAATGATTGTTGATTATTTAATGAATGATTTATGTGGATATCTTGCATACTCTTATACTTGTGAAAGTGATTAATGTGTTGATATGACATGCATTTGCTTGATGTTCCGTTGATGATGAAAAATCGAAGAAAAATAATTCCGACTGGAAAAAGAAAAGAAAAGTCAAAGAAAAATTGTTTTGACTAGAAAGAGAAAAGAAAATAAATAAAAAGAAAAAGTTGAAAGGAAATGGTTCATGCTATAAAAAGAAAGAAAAATCGAAGGAAAATGGTTCCGGCTAGATATAGAAGTAATGTCGAAGCGAAATGGTTTCGGCTGATGCATGGTACATGTGTTGCTCGCATAGGATTCTGTCTGAGTATATTAGTTGATGTGCATCATAGGACATACATGTATCATGATTACTTGACATTTGCACTGTGTTACTTGTACTTTATGTCTTTTCATTCCATTCGAATCCATATCATTTCTTGCTTTCAATGTGATAAATGTACTAAGTGTGATATGTTGAATAACTTGAATCTTGTCCATTATTGATATTGGACTATTGAGACATTTTGATAAGAGACTATAATTGTATATATTATCTATATTGTGTATGCCAGACTTTCCTGCGTGCAAGGTTGTAGTCTAGACGTATGTGGTTGGGATGGAAAAAAGGGCTTAGTTTTTTATTCTCTACCTATGATTAGGTCCTCTTGTTGGGTAACTTGGTATTTACCCTTGTTTATATACACATGTGTATAGGTACTGAGCCCAGATCTGACTGAACCTTCTATTCTTCTTATGTATTGAGCCTGTCACGAATTGAGAAGTAATTGCATGTTGATTTCGCCTACTCTCGAGACTGTGGACTTCTATCATAGTTTTATTCTGTTTAAGATATAAGGAATATAAGACTTGTATTATTTTCTTTTGATTCCACTATTACAGAGGCTTGTACTATGTGACTAACAGTTCTGAGATGGTTTTAAATTTCGATATGAACCCTTATGCTTTATCATATGCTATTTAGTTTGTATTATTGTTTTATCTTTTGGATTATTCTATTATTATCTTTTTAGGCATACTTGTCTAGGCAGGTTAAAGGTTAGTGTCATCACACCCAATTTCAGGTCATGGCGAAGTAGGTGTCATGAATCATAATGCTATGTGTGGATCCACTATCTAGATCATCCGGCAACATAAACCTACAACAACACGTAGTTATGAGAGTTGAGACTTTATATAAGGACTCCTTGGATTAATCCCCCACCTCAAGCCTCTTGTGGTGCTAAGTTAAATTCCACAAACTACATATACATAAAATATAATAGTCAACATCATACTCCATAACTTGTAGTGATGATAATCATAATTTGTAAAGCAGGAATGATAAACAAGTGAACCAATATAAATTATAAGAATAGACCATCTTCTTAGCTTGCATGCAATGTGGTTACGATTCTTCCACCTTGTCCATTTGTGTCAAAATAGGGTCTTGAGTCACCCTACATAATCATGATCACAATCATACTCAAATACTTGTAACCTTCTTCATAAATCATGGCTTTATGTGAAAAATTAGGGCTAAACACATGGGTTTATGGTCAATTAAATCTATAATCATGAAGTCAAACAAAATTCATGCAGATAGAGATAAATGAAGTCATAATTTAAAAGAACTCGTCACCCATAAGTCCTAAATGGTAGATAATAGAGACTCCTTGAAATTCAATTGATAATCATGAAATTCATACAATTTATAGCAATTTATAGAAAAATAAATATAGTAGAATATAGAGATCATTTATGTGACATAAATCATTAAATTATTATAGGAATTATGAAACCTGTGAAAACTACACTTGAAAATTGAAAAACACTTCAGTAATTTTGGGTCCTTGGATGTAATAGATCCAGGGGAGAAGACCCACATACCTAGATAAAGAGACTCAATAATTTTGATAGAAGATTATCTTGAATTCTTTTAGCTTTCTTCAATGGAGGATTCTTGAGAGAAAAGCCTTAAGAGATTTTTGGGAGAGTTTGGTAGTGAATGAAATTGAATGTGTATTGAAGGGAATTGGGGGAAGTTATGGGTAGTTATAGGAAAAAAATGATGTAATTTAGAGCTTAAATGGGTAAGGAATGACCAAAAAGTCCTTCATTAAAAATTATCAAACCTGGATAACGAGCCTGATCTATAGGTCGTAGATCAAACTATGGCTCACAGCTCAGGTGTTTCGTCCTATTTACACTTTTGGAACCTCTGAAACTGGTCTTTGAAACCCATCTAAAAACACACTTTTACAGCCCGTAGTTCCATTTATGGGTCATAGACACCCTCGTAATTACGCCCTAGCCTTAGATACTTTCCACCCTCTTAGGTCCTAATCTGCGAGCCCTATTTATGGCCCTTTAATCAGTCTACGAGCCGTAAGGGCCCTTCATAGAACCACCCCATACTTATCAAATTTCCTCTCCTCAAATCCAAGGTACAAAACTTTCTTCACGATTCGTCAACAAGACTATGGTCTATAAACCCTTTCATCTAGTGACACCTTTTCAAATTTCAATAACTTATTTCTATCCCCTAGTCTATGAGCACCCGTTTATCGCTCGTAGAACCTTCTATGGGTGATAAAACCCCTTTTTGCTTCAAAATTTTACTAAGTCTACATCCTATCTACGAGGCCTATCTATGGCTCATGGATTCCAGTATGGATCGTAAAGTGGCCTTGTACAACCAACTCCAAATCCCCAAAATTTCACCAAGTCACAGTCCAAACCACAAGAGCCATCTATGACCCATACTCATATATACGGTCCATAGATAGTGCTCATATAAACTAGCACTAGATCACATTTTACAGCTTTTCTTCTAGTTTTCAACTTTCCAACATACAGGGTATTACATAAAATCACCTCTCTTAAACCATCTACATTCAAAACACACCATTGGCCTTGGTCGTAAAATACACCATCTCCCTCTTGGGAGAAAACCTCTACCTTCTGCTTGGCAACCAACTTCTTGAACTGGATTGATATCCTATCTAGCTCCTGGTTTTGCTTTGAATCTACCATTACTGATGATTCAGCCCCATTTTGAACATGGATGCAACCCTCAGTGGAGTTACTCAAGCTCACTCTAAAGCATGCCAAATGGTGGACATCCTTCACCAGCTCCTGCTTAGCCTCATCAACATGAGCCACACTACCACAAAAAGCATCAGCTACAAATCTTGCATTGCCTAGATGATATTGCACACTCATGTCATAATCTTTGAAGAGTTCAAGCTATCTCTTTTGCCTCAAATTCGTATCTCTTTAACTGAACACATATTGTAAACTTTTGTGCTATATTCAACATACACCCCATAGAGATAGTGACACTAAATCTTCAAAGCAAAAACCATAGTCGATAATTCAAGATCATGGGTTGGATAATTCTGTTCATGCAACTTTATCTGCCTTAAAGGACATGTTATGACCTTGCTATTTTGCAATATAATACTACCAAACTAACACAAAAAGCATCACAATATACCACAAACCCATCCAAACCTTCCAAAAGCATCAAAATAGGAGCCGATGTAAGATGATCTTTCACCCCACCATTGGAATTTCACCTTATTTTGAGTCGATTTGGTCAAAGGTGTTGCAATAGATGAAAATCCTTTAACAAACCTTCAATCCCATACAAACCCAAGATACTCCTAATATCTGATGGAGATAATGGCCTAGGCCAACTCCTTACCACTTTAATATTCTTTGAATCAACCTTAATACCATCACCGAATACCATATGACCAAGAAAATGCCACTTCTTTTAGCCAAAACTCATACTTGCTAAATTTTGCAAACAAGTGCTTATCCCTCAAGATATAATGTTCAACCCTCAAGTGATCCATATGCTCCTTCTCAGTATGAGAATAAATAAGAATGTCATCTATAAAGACCACTATAAACGTGTTAAGATAAGGTTTGAACAGCCTATTAGAAAGATCCATGAGCACCATAAGAGCATTGGTAAATCCAAATGACATAATAAATTAGAAGTGACCATACCTTGTCTGAAATGCCATCTTGGG
The DNA here is from genome assembly GCA_026153255.1 of Solanum medicagineum. Classification (NCBI taxonomy): domain Eukaryota; kingdom Viridiplantae; phylum Streptophyta; class Magnoliopsida; order Solanales; family Solanaceae; genus Solanum; species Solanum medicagineum. The sequence goes on along the minus strand of JAPFFP010046912.1, from coordinate 5,463 downwards.
AATATCATATTCCCTTCCCCTTAGTTGATAACAGCCGAAATAGAGGTCAATTTTGGAGGAGTGACTAGCCCATTGCAACTAATCAAACAAATCATCTATCCTTGAGAATGGAAAAATTCGGGCATTTCGGAACGAAATAAAGTTTGATCCGATCCGCAAGGATCATGATTGGGAATTATTTACTTGTTCTTTATGGTCATCTTATTTAATTACCAATAGTTGATACATATCTGAAAAATAACAAAGAAGCACTTCACAGTTAAATATTTGGCTTAATGAAATCCTTTTCCAACTTGTCCTTCATCTGATGGTTTAACTCCATTGGGGCAATATGGTAAGGAGGGATAGAGATAGGTTAGGTATCAGGACTGAGATCTATAGTAAAGTCTACTTCCCTTTTGAGCAGAATACTGGGCATATCTTCAGGGAAGACATCAGAAAATTCATTCACAACAAGAATCCACTCAAGATTAGTAGGTTTGAAATTAAGATCCCTAACCCTCACGATATGGTAGATATACCCCTTGGAAATTAGCTTTTGGGCCTTTTGATAAGAAATGAATCGACCGTCGAATGATGTATCACCACCTACCCATTCAAGAGTTGATTCATTCAGGAATCAGAACTTGACTTTATATGTCCTATAGTTATGGAGACATAAGAAATATGTAGTCAATCCATCCAAAGAATAACATCGAAATCAATCATCTCAAGCTCAACAAAATCACAAGGAATAACTTTATGCAATACTGACATGGGATAGATTTGGTAGACTCTTTTGGCTATAACCGACTCACCCATAGGAGCATAGATTGAGAAGGACTTAAGTAAAATCTTAGGATTCATATCAAACTTAGTGTTTAGGTAAGGAATGACAAAAGATAAATTGTCACTTGGATCAAGTAATGCGTACACATCAAAGTTAAAGACCTTCAACATACTGGCAAATACATCGAGAGCCTCTTCTGCCTGTTGCTTAGCATGAAGGGCATTGATATGTTATTGCACTGAGCACCACCTTGTTGAACCCTCTATTTCCTTTAACCACTTGGACCAACCTATCCTTGGGGACGAGCTTCTTGACCCCTATTTTCAATATTTTGACACTCAGATAGTTTGTGGCCCACTTTACCACACTCATAGCAAGCACCGAAACCTATTAAATACCTGCCACCATGGTTCTTCCCACAAGTAGGGCACCTAGGAAAACCTTGTCCACCACCACCTTGAACTCTAGGATACGGAACCCTATCCCTATCAAACCTATGATTTGGATCATGAAATGACCCTTGGCCTCGGAACGTTTGGCCTTGTTATGGATAACCATTTCCACCACTGAACCTAGTATTGGAGAACCTACCTTCAAATTGGTCACTCTAGGACTCTCTCATCCTTCTTACCTTGAGTTTCTCACCTTCAATTTGCTCGACATAATCCATGAGTTGAGAAATGTCCATCTCCTTCACAAGTATAATAGTCTGGAACTCCTTGAAAACTAAGTTAGGTATTCCTAAAATGAACGTCCTTATTCTAGCACAAGGATAGGCAACCAAGGGGTGGGCATATTTGGAGAGCTAAGTGAACTTGAGGGAATACTATCTCACACTCGTATTCTTTGCTTAATATTGATAAACTCAGTCATCTTTCCTCCCTAAACTTAAATGGAAAGCAATGGTCAAGAAAGGTAAGCTTGAAATCTTCCTAACCAATCGAACCTTTATCGACCCTCTCGGACACCCATTTGAGTAAACCATACTTGGGCCACTCCCTTAAGTTGATATGCTACAAATATTGCCTTCTCCTCTGAAGTCATCCTCATGACAACCAATATCCTATACACCTCACTGATGAACTCTTGAACATAGTCATCTATCTTGGAACCATAGAACTCTGGAGGGTTTATTCGAGAAAATTCTCTCACCCTAGCTGTCGAGGTAGTCACATGAGGGAGAGGATCAACCATACCTTGATTATCCTGATTTACCATAGCCAGGCTAACATATCAATAGAATTTAAAAATTCAGCATTGGTGACTTGTTCTCCTAAAAGTTCATGGGGAGCTTGATCCTCAAAAGCACGTATTTCTCTTGTTTCGGTTACTCTTCTTAGAGGTATTTTCTGAAAAGTACAAGGAACTTTGTTAGAGTTAGGAAGCCTTAGAACATATTTTACATCACGATATGAATCATGAAATAAGTGAAATATTTCCTAAAATGCCTCGCAACCTCCTATTCACATATGTGGTGTGCTTCATACCCATGAATAACTTGATGCGACATATTGGACTCCCTAGGACACTTTCAAACCCTGGACTATAATACCATATTTGTTACAATCTAGCTAGACCCTGGGTGTAATGTGGTGAATGAGATCCCTGTAGGAACCCCAAACTAGCCTTCTTATCACATTATAAGCATCCAGGGTAATAAGAGAAGATACATAAGTTGAAGCTGAGATAAATCATAAACTGAAGAATAAGAGTGATATAAGGTACATAAGCTATAAGAGTCATACATCATGTCCAATAAGCTTCTATGTCATAAATTGATGAGGTCTAAGACATGTCCTTAGCTTACCCTCAAACAGAATAGAAGACATTCTCAAACATAACATAAAAAGTGGATGACAATAGGTTCTGTCCCTAAAGGCATGAGGACTCACGCAATTTGTCTTTGAAAATAATCCAAATCTGCCATGTAGATGAGTAGAAAGATAGTCAACTATCCTGACATTGTGAAATAATATGGGCAAGAGTATATGTTAGTACATTTGAATGTACTAAGTATACAACATATAATATGATATGATACATAGTTAAGAAATGAATGAACAAAGACACATATAAATAGAATCAAGATAGAAAATGGAATCAGCATACTAATATGCCATGAGTGTAATGATGCATGATATCATAGTACATCAACATACATGGGAATGTCACTGTTATCAACAATAAGACCATGCAAGCTATAACATGAAATCTCGGTGTTGCCCTTACATAGAAAAAGGAGAGTCTACTTGCGAAGATAGAACTCTACATGTGATATCATAAGCTATGTGGATCCATTAGTAACCTATATTGGGAACATCACTTCAAACAGGTCCTGTCTTAATTAACAAGTAAGCCATAATCCCATGGTCCTCTCGATGCTAAGTTAATATCCCATGGAATACATAATATATACATGAATTCATACTTATCATAAATCATCATAATTCAGCCTTGACATCATCATCATAAGCTTGATCATAATCTCATAGCTCACAACATCATGCATAGGAGTAGCTCATTTCATACTAGGATCCTATGTCGCCTTTTAGGATCCTGAATCTCCCCGTATGAACCTTAGGTCACCTTTAAGGTCCTAAATCCCCCATTCATATTCATACTAGAAAATCTTGTACATGCAAAAACATGATCTTGTAATAAAGTGAAGAGCATTTCATATCCCAAAAGTTCAAAATCATGATAATAAGGTAAACCCATGCACAATCCTTGAATCGGAGATCATTTGGATCATAATTGAAGTAGCCTATTCATAATTTCCATTTATATCATAACATACTTGAGAAATATCATGTAAATCATGTAATACATGTGAATTGAGAGTAATTTATGCATATTTCAATGTAATAACATAATCTACATCATAATAGTATCATTTGAAATCAAAGTCATGAAAACCCTAATTTGATTATACTAAATGTCACGACCCGAACTTAGGGTTTAGGAGTGACATCGAGATTGAGAACCCGAGAGTCCCCAAATAATCCACAAAGTATCTGTATTCACATCATCGGTTTAGAAACATATACAAATAGTAAACACATAGTTCTTAGCGATGAAAAAGTAAGACTCACGCTATGGTGATGTCATAGGGATAGGGATTAACATGGATTCACATGACACATAGCACATAAGAACTAAGGGGCGGGCAAGTATGACTCACTCTATAGGGGAAATATAGGACTTGGGATCTTTCACATTTCCACATCAAACATACATATATCTCATGATTCTCATAATTAATCTATAATAGTCATATCCAATAGATAACCATAATCATAAGCTTTAAATAGAACACATAACATATAGATCTAACGAGAGTCTATAAGATGTCCAACAATACCTCTAGTCATTAGACGAGATGGGGCCAAGACATACCCCGGGCTCACCCTCCAATGAGATTGTACAACGTACAGGTCCTTGCATTATCTCCGCTTTGAGAATATTTGGTCTTGAATATGCTAAAACAACGCTTGACTTAGAACATGTAGCATTCGAGCACAAGGTATAATGCATAATTCATCATTTGAAAATCATAAAGTCTTTAAAACTCATATCAAACATATTTAAATCATTCAAATCATCATAAAAATCATTTTTGTGCACATGTATGCATATCATGTCATGAAACGCAATAGTGGAAGAGTTAGGACCATTGGGAAAAGAAGAACCTGTTAATACCTTAGATTTAAATAGATTGGAAAATATGGGGATATCATTTCATCATACTTGATTCCGCTTCCCATGTAGCACTTCAAACATGTTGATCCTCATTGCGAAGCCTCTTCACTTGCCCATCCAAGATCTCAACAGGAAGGTCCTCTTAAGACAAGTTCTCCTCAACCTCAACACCTTCCAAAGGCAAAATAGTACAAGGATCACTAACCTACTTCCTCAACATAGACACATTAAAAATATGTGAATAAAACTCAAATACGGAGGAAAATCCAACCTATAAGCTACCTTCCTAATCTGCTTCAACAATCTTATAAGGACCTACATACCGAGGACTTAACTTGAATTTCTTCCCAAAACTCACCACACCCTTCATACGTGAGACCTTCACAACACCCAATCACTAATATGACACTCAAGATCCATCTTTCTAATATCCAAATAAGAATATTGATGACTTTGAGCCTCCTTCAACCTTTTCTTAATCAATTTCATTGTTTCTATAGCCTCCAACACTAACTCCGAGCCTATAGAAGTCATTTCATATAACTCAATCCACCCCAGTGGATATCTATTCCTAATACTATATCAAGCCTCAAACAGTGCTACACCTATGCTAGCATGAAAGCTATTGTTCTGTCATGCCCCAAAGTCTCGTTAGGGCGGACTGGCACCCATTGCCGTTAAGGCCCGGGAGAACCAACCTGTATCTATGCGCTTTCTATACATATTATAAGGGGTTTCTACATTTGACATGCCTTTAAGAAGAAAAACAGTGATAACAAACCAAAAGGAAATGTATATGACTAGGCCGTTGGGGCCACGGTGTCTAAAGTAAGAGACATGACTACACTTTGCTTTACATAGTCTACAAAGCCTCTAAATAAAGAAAAACATCTGAGAAGGGTCGGGACAGGCCCCGCCTTAACTAACTGTATAATATAAACATAAGCTCTAGATGTATACAAAGCCCCGAAGCAACCTGGAGCTTGGTGACAGCA
>JAPFFP010046911.1:0-10677 GCA_026153255.1 Solanum medicagineum | reverse complement strand
ACTTCAATCTTCTGGGTGTCCACCCAAATACCATCCCCCGAAAAAACATGACCTAGGAAGGCCACAGACTTTACCCAAAACTCACACTTCGAAAACTTTGCATACAACTCATGGTCTTTGAGGGTTTTCAAAACTACTCTAAGATGATTCGCATGCTCCTCTTCATCCTTAGAATATACCAGGATGTCATCAATAAATATGATCACAAACAAGTTAAAGTACGGTCTGAATACTCTGTTCATCAAATCCATGAAAGCTGCAGGTGCACTAGTCAACCCAAAGGACATGATCAAGAACTCAAAATGTCCATACCGTGTCTTAAAGGCTATCTTTGGAATATCACTTTCCCTCACCTTCAACTGATGGTTACCCGATCTGAGGTCTATCTTGGATAAGCAAATGGCTCCCTGAAGTTGGTCAAATAGATCATCTATCCCGGGGAGAGGATACTTATTCTTTATTGACACCTTGTTCAGTTGTCGGTAGTCTATCCACATTCTAAGAGACCCATCTTTCTTACGCGGGAATAGGAAAAAAGCACCCTAAGGAGAGACACTAGGCCTTATGAAACCTTTCTCTAACAAGCCTTTTAATTGTTCTTTCAATTCCTTAAACTCAGGGGGGGCCATTCTATAAGGTGGAATTGAAATGGGCTGGGCCTCAAGGAGAACATCAATCCCAAAGTCAATCTCCTTGTCATGAAGGACTCTAGGCAGATCCTCAGGAAGCACTTTGGGAACTCATTCACAATCGGGACTGACTTAAGAGTAGGAGACTCAATATCATCAGACTTAACTCGCACGAGGTGATAAATACAACCATTGGAGATCAGCTTTCTAGCTCTAAGATAAGAGATAAATTTACCAATGAGTGCAATGGAACTCCCTTTCCATTCTAGGACAGGTTCATTAGGAAATGAAAACTTAACAATCTGGGTTCTACAGTCAACAGAGGCGTAACAAGCGTGAAGTTAATACATGCCAAGTATCACATCAAAGTCAACCATCTCTAGTTCTACCAAGTAAGCCAAGGTATCCCTATGATAAATGGATACTACACAATCCCTGTAAACCCTCTCAGCTAAGATAGACTCACCAATAGGAGTGGAAAAGACAAAAGGTTCAAGCAAACACTCTGGGAGAATCCAAACTTACAAGCCGCATAGGGAGTCACAAAAGATAGAGTGGCAACCGGGTCAAGCAATGCATAACAATCAAAATAAAGACTCGAAGCATACCCATAACAATATATGGTGCAGCCTCCTGATCCTGTCGATTACCCATAACATAAAGACAGTTTATCCCGCCTCCTGTACCCATAGTAGTACCCCTCTGATGATTGCCAGCTAGGGGTGCTGTGGAGGACTGTGCTCTATTGCTCCATTCACCTCGTCTCCTCTTTGGACACTCATACTGGATGTGACTAGTCTGTCCACAAGAATTACAAACATGCTTACCTACACGACACTTACCCAGATGGAGTTTGCCACACTTGTCACAAAGTGGCTTTCCCTTCGCACCTTGAGTCATACTAGCTTGAGATTAGTACCCTGGGCCCTATAATTCTGGTAACCATAAGATTTCTGGTCATACCTGTTTTGTTGGACGGGCGCACTCACTATAAAGGGTGCATGATGAGATGATCTTTTCTGAAAATAGGGCTTGTCACCCTTATTCTGTCTCTGCTAACTGGGCTCATGCCCGGATGATTTTTCTTTTCTATTCATCTGCTCTTCTATATCTCTTCTCTTATCTTTCTTTGTCTGTTGGGCATACACCATAATCCTGGAGATGTCCATGCCGGGAATCAATAAAGCTTCTTTGCACTCCTTCTACACATGCCTGCCCAAGTCGGACACAAACTTCCTCATTCTTTCCTTCATGTCTTGGACCATCTTCGGAGCATATCTGGACAACTTAATAAACTTAAAACTGTACTTCTTAATGGTTATCCCTCCTTACTTCAAGTTCACCAACTCGTCAACCCTCGCCTCCCTCAACTCTTGGGGAAAGAAGTGGTCAAGGAAAGCAGTTTCAAATTCCTCCCACTTTGCAGGCTCAACATCTTCACCTCTACTCTCTTCCTATTGGTTGTACCAGACGTTTGCAACATCCTTTAGCTGGTAGGAGGCAAGCTCAACTCCTTCAATCTCATTGGCGTACATAACTTTCTAGACCTTATACATTTTGTTAATGAAGTTCTGCAGGTCCTGCTCAACCTTTGACCCCGTATGCACTGGCGGGTTCATCCCCAAGAAATATCTGAGTCGGATTGCAGCTGAGGACTCCTGTGAACTAGAGCTAGGAACTTGTGGACCTCGACTGGTACCCTGGGAGGCCACTAGCTGTGTTAGCATGGTGATGACTCCCCTAAATTTCGCCTCTGAGGTGGGAGCTGCTGGGGCTGTGCAAGGGGAGCCTATGGGACCTCAGTAGTCCTGGCAGGCCATCCCCGTCTCCTCATCTCTGTCTGAATCGAGACCTCTGGCTGAGCATTCTCAGCAATTGGGCTAACGCATCTCTCTGAGCAGTTGTCCATTTTGGTGACATATTCTGCAAACGTGTAACACACAAATTAGACGAGATTTTCATAGAGTAAACTCTATCACACGAACTCAGATCATAGAAGAAGGGTAACACTTCCTAATGTCCGATAGCCTCCTTTTTATGAAGTGTGGTGCAGAATAAACCCATAAACAAGACTCTACTAGACACAACTTCATAGACTCCCTAAGACACTCGAACTATGTGCTCTGATACCAAGTTTGCCACACTCCGAAAGGGTACCTTAGGAGTAACTGGCACACAGAGGCTATTATTAGTCCCCAAGCGAACCACCTAGTCTCATCACATTCGTTCAATCAATTGATCAACGGAAGATATTAAAGGAATAACCTTAACTATCAGTGGGCTATAAGACTCATCAACTATGTCTATCATATGAAACAAGATAAATGGAAGAACTTGGTTTATAAAGGAAAGGGGAAAAGAACCCCAACATCATCATCTTTCTGTGTGTATGAAGCCTCTAAATCTAAAGCTATTGTCTACAAAGGAACCATGATAGGCCATAGCTACCACAATTCAATAAAATAACTGAAACGGATAAAAGAAAGAATCATCCTCCGAATGCAAAATGCAAGGGAGGACTCACCACTGTCTGGCTGAAAGTCTATGAACCCCAACGATTCGCCTGTTGAAGTCCTCTGTATATTAAATCTGCATCATGAAATAATGCAATGCCAAAAGGGCGTTATTACGTGAAATACACTGTATGTAAAACAGGCTAAAGTAAACAGTATAGGCAAGACATTATGACATACCATCAACTCTTCAGTTACTCAATCTCAACTCAGGATAAGGAATAGGATACTATTATATCACCATCAGTCAAGACTCATACTATCAAATGAATCATCAGAGTACTATCAACATGGAACCTATTTGGAAGTTTCTTTAACTGACAACCATTACCTATGAGCTGGTGATGATGCAATGAAGAGATGTCATTGCCACATCTGTCCAGTACCTTGTCGGGGTAAAGGACGAGTCTATCAGTGGATCCATAAGTCTATCAAGTCCTCTTTTTGGACAAAGGAAACATCCACTTTCATGCTCCAATCCTTTCCTACGCTGGCGACGTAGTTAATGAGTACGAGTGGGACTCACTCTTACCTATTTTGGTGTTCAATACTCCTTCCATGAGTCGACTTGCTCATAGACTGTCAGTTAATCATAAATTCCCATCACCTAGCCTCTTTGGGCAAGAAACGTCGACTCATCTCATCATATATCAACTCAAGGAGTAGGATCATTCTTTCAATATTAATTTCAATCTCATTTGGACTCTCAGGATACTAATTTCATCAACTTCAGTCATCAAGATACTCATCTCAGGACCTAGACCATAGCAAACTAAACACCCAAATAGTCAAGGCTCTAAACATTAACCCTAAGTTCATTCTTGAAGTCTTTAGTTAAGGAAATCATGTAGGGTATATACATAATCATGCAGTAATTCATTTAAACTGTTAATTCAAGTTATGATGATCATCAATTTAAGAAAATATATGGAAATTAATGATATTTTTCAAATAACATTCAAGAACTTCACAGACAAGACCTATCACATTCAACTATCAACCTAATTCAATCAAGGGGGCACATGAGAGAACAATCGCATGTTTTGGGTAGCCTTTATATACCTGGAGTGAAGAATTACCAAGTCTCTTCAAGGAATTGGACCTGAACTTTGGAACTCTCAAGTTCTTTCTTCTTCCTCTCTCAGAACTTACGCACTTAGAACTAGAAGCTAATGGGTTTTTGAAACCCTTCATACAAATAAAAGGAGCTAAAACACATTTTGGGACTTAGAATAGCGTGGAGAATGACCAAAAGGTCCTTACCGTAAAAGAACTAAAAATTTACATTACACAGACACATGTCCGTGTCGTGCCAGGGGCGCGAACATGTATACTTTCATGAATTTCTGATATTTCAAGTTCCCGTCGAAAAAAACATAAGTGTGAGTTCGCACCCCAGGCACGTCGTGCCCTCGGCGAACATCCTTACTGTCTCGGGGCAAATTACGGAAAATTAGTTTTTGACCCGGTTGCTCTAAAATCGGGTTGAGACCATTTACCACTCGATTTTTCGTGCTGATCGCAAATCCGGTCTCGAACTTCCCATTGGAGCTTGAAAAGATGCGTTATGTGCACGGTTACGTTCGTGGGACAATGTGGTAATTTTACGGGGTGTTACAACCATATTAAATGTAGAGTGTCCCTAAGTTAAAAATTAAAATACCAATATACGCCCCTTAAAAGTTGAGTAATCATTTTACTCTTTCTTTAAAAAAATAAAAAGAATTGATTTTCAACTATAAATTTTCATAAATGCTATTTGACCTCTGCCAAATTTTGGCCACAATAGGAAAAAGATCTATTCACACTATAAACTGGTTTTCTTTTTGACATTTTTACCCTTCCTTCTCAAATATGAAATTTTCTTATTTAATTTATTTATCAATTACTTTTCATATCTTGAAAACATTTTCAAGGCATGAGAAATAGACACATTTATTGCTATATTTAAGTACTGGTAGTAAATACACATGCAAGATATTTCAATGTTTTCCCAAATATTTTTTTTGTAACAGTTAAAGTTTTTGTCACAAACCACTTTGTTTTAGGAAAAATTATTATGAATATGATTTTTAGTTTTAGCTAAGTAATTCCATTGACTATTATATTTAAATAAATTTTAATTGATATTTAAATAATTTTTAAAGATATAATTTGAAATACTTTAATAACAATAATCAAAACTAAAAATACTTTAGACATAATAAATGTCGATATATTATAGTATTAACCCTAGTTAATAACAATTCAAAAACTACAAAATGTTGTAGTCTACACCGATTTGATTTATTAATCTACATAAATGCGAGATGTTACAATAAATAAAATCAAATCAATTTTATAAGTTAAAAAAGGAAAATTATTGAAGTTTATAATTTTTTTAATGTATCAATAAAAATATGTAACACCCTGTGAAATTACCAAAATACCCCTTTAATGGAATAGTGCGCATAACGCATCTTCCCAAGCTCTGATGGAAAATCCAAGATCGGATTTGTGATCGACACGAAAAATTGAGTGGGCAAATGGCTTCGACCCGATTTTAGAGCAATCGGGTCGGAAAAATTACCGCTATTTAATTTTGGGACAGTGTTGATGCGCGCTCAAGGCGCGACGTGCCTAGAACACGGACCAACACTTATATCTTTTTTTCAAATTTTTTTTACGGGATTGAAAAATAGATGGAAAAGTGATTTATAAAAATCAACCATAAAATGCACTTGACAAACACGTTTTATGTGTATTTTCAAACGAAATCAGTTTTTCAACATGCTTTGAGAAAATTCACCAAAATACACATGTCCGCTCACTTGGCACGACGCGGACATAGTGTTACGAGGTGAAATTTTATGCTTTTATTTTGGGAAGGGTATTGTGGTAAATCTTCAACCCCTCCTAAGTCCTATAAATGATTATAAGATCATTTTCTGTAAAATAATGGTTTCTATACCTATTTTTTCAGCCTCCATAGTTGAGATTTTTGAGAGAGGAAGCTTGAGGTCTTGTAGACTTGAGTCAAATTCTTGCAAGGATTTGTATTGTATTCATCCCAAGTATGTAAGGCTAAACTTAAAACATGAGATTGTTCTCCCATGTGCTCCATAGATGGTCATAGGTGAGTTGAGAACTCATGAGTCCCCACACATGATTCTTGAAGTATTATCCTGATTAATTTCTTGAATTAATCTTTTATTATACTAATGAGTTTCCTGTATACAATAATATCTTGATGATGTTCTTGAAGTTGAGAAATTGTTTGAATGTATGTTCATGCCTTCATTCACATGAACACTAATTGAGGACTATGGTTGCTTTTATGCATTATTTTGAAAGTTGAGATTTGATGGTCATATTGAGCATGTTAAACACTGATTATTTCTATTAGCGTATTTTATTGAGTTTTCATGAATATAACTTTTGAGCATGAATAATAATTTGAGAAGGAGCTTTGATGATATGTAGAGATTTTTGAAGCATGAGTTTTACTAAGAAAACACTTGACGTTTTCATGAATTTTGATTGAATTGAGCATTGAGTTTAAATGATGTTTTGAGTACATATTGATGATAATGTAAATATATTTTCTCATAATATATTCATTGATGGATGATGGTGATAATTGATATGAGTCTTAAAGAGAATTGATTTGATTGATGAGTTGTGCATGTTTTAGTCTTTGGTGTATATTAAGCACCAAGTGGGTGAGGAGTGTCACCCCAGAAATGCGTTGCTAGCGTAGGATAGTTGTGTAGCACATTTTGGCGACTCTTCTCCCAAAGGTTGGACATTCTCTTTGGATCTGAGAGAAAGAGACAGAGATACTACGTCCTTTACCGTTGCAAGTTTAGGACGGGCATGACGACGATTAGTGGCGGAGCCAGGATTTACATCAAGGGGTGTCAAAATATAAAGTACTAAGCACACAAAATAAATTAACAAAATAAATTTTACTAGTGAAAATAAAACATAATTACATTATCACAATCGTACTCGACATGGTTTCATCTTTTGAAATATTTTTACAATAACATCATTAGAAATATTAATAAGTACATCTTTTTCTATACAAGGAACCAAGGAACCACTCAAAAGATCATCATTGATCCGATTCCATAAGGAATTCTTGATAAACTTCATTGCTGAAAAAGCTCTTTCAACAGATGCAGTAGCAATCGGTAAAAGCAAAGCAAATTTCACCAAGCGGAATACAAGAGGAAACTTTAAGAGCTTCTTTGTCTCAACTAGTTTTCTTGAGAGATCACAAAATCCATTTAGATTGGAGAACCTTTCATCAACATCACGGACATCAATAATATAAGTGGCAAGTTGATTCTCAAGAGTATCCATACTAAACTCATCAAAGTCATGAGGATATAATTTAGTCATTCTTATTATTCTTCTGATGTCAAAACTAGAAAACAAGTCAATTGGATTCAAGCAAGCAACATCCATGAACCAAATCAATAGTTACCTCGTTGAAATGATCATTGAGTTTTTGAAGTTGCCAATCAATAATCTTATAAAATATTTCAACACGATAATGATGTAAGACTGTATAATCAACAACTTTATGCCTTGATCTTCCAGAGTTAATAAATGGCTGATCAAAATTAGGTAACAAAATGTTGTACTTCATACAAAGTGTAGATACCTAATCAATAAGTGTATTCCATCCATCATCTATTAGCATTTGCAACCTTCTCTTTGCTATTGCAACTAGTAGCATAATATTTATAATATCTTATTCTTTCTTTTGCAAAGATTTATTAAGTTCATATGTAATTCCTAAGATATCTCTCATTAAATGCAACATAAAAGCAATCTTAAATGTTTGGCAAGCTTCAAGATATCCTGTTGCCTTAGCTCTTTCATATATAGAATATGCATCAACAACAAGTGCATCAAGAGCAACAATAATAAAGCCAAACATAAGAATAAAATTACTAGAAGATTTATAGTGAGATCCCCAACGAGTATCACCAGCTCTTATAAGACCAAGTTCTTGATGCAAACCAGTGCCGGTTGTAAGCTTACCCATATCTAATTCCTCTTAAATTTGTTTCTTTTGAGAATCTTGAAATTCATCCATGCGCTTAAAATAAGATCCCAACACATTCAAAACATTTGAAACCATAATACAAGCTCTCCCACTTGAATGCATTTTTTAAAAACTGCAACAAGAGTTAATTGAAGTTGATGAGCAAAATAATGAATAGAATGAGCTTAGACACTTTCTTTCTTAATTAACATTTTAAGACCATTCATTTCACCTTGCATATTACTTGCGCCATCATAAAATTGCCCACGCATGTAGGATAGACTCAATGAATGTTGAGCAAGTACATTTTATTGACAATTGCCTCCTTTAAAGATAAAGCAATAGTATCTTTAACATGTAGAATATCAATCAATCGCTCCATCACAAATCCCATTCGATCAACATATCGTAAAACAATAGCCATTTTCTCCTTACATGACACGTTTGAAGATTCATCAATCAATAAAATAAAATAGTCACCATTTAATTCCTTAATGATAGCTTTGACAATTTCTATTTTACATGTGATCACAATATCTTTTTGAATCACTGGAGAAGTCATTTGGTCATTTTGAGGAGCACAATCAAATACATTATCGTGAATTTTATCACAGTGTTTTGCATATGATGAGAGAATTTCAAGAAAATTACCTCTATAAAGTGATGATTTAGATTCATCATGACCTCAAAATGAAAATTCTTGATTCAAAAGAAGTCTTACTACATCAATTGAGGCAAAAAAATGAAGCCAATACTCATGCTTAACTTGATCGAATTGTCTCTCAAATGCATATACAATAGATTGTTGTTATTGCATTAGGTCTTCACTTTTCTTTTTTGCCTGATTATGAATGCTATTCGGCCCACCAATATGTTGATCAAAACGTTTTTTCTTATTCTGACTCTTAAACCCGATAGTAGAAAATACTTTACCTCCAACTTGATTAATGTAATCATCTTTAAACAAATAACAATTCAAACAATATGTTGCATCATTACTTACACTATATTCCAACCAGACATGATACTCTTTAAACCACTTAGGATTAAAATGACGCATATCTCCATAAAAATTTGTTTGAGGAAAAATATGATTCTTAGGTTGACAAGGACCTTGTCGAAGGTATGCTCTCCTAATTACATCACAATCATTTGGATGATAGCTCAAGATTAGAAATCTTTTTGCAGGATCAAACTCTAAAGTACTTAAATTAATGGCTTGTCTTTGAGAAGAAAGCAATGGTACTTTGAATTTCGATTGGTTGACATTTGCTTCCTGTGTATGTTGATTATTAGAAGCCAAATTTGATTTGGGTACTTGAGAAAAATATTTCTTCAATGATTTTTGAGACTGATTTATAAAATAAAAATTCTATTAGAAATATATATAATTGCAAACAACAAACCAATCATGAATAACACAAGTAAACACATATAAGGCATCATAATATTTATTATTTATGAATATTTTTTAAGAAAAAAAAAAGGAGGAGGAGGAGGTAGCAATCCAATAACAAAGTACACAAGAAAAATATAAATACAAGGTGAAAGGAGGAACTGTTGATGCCATGACTATAACAAGCCAAGATGGACGATTTCCCCTATTCCTCTTGAATTTTGATAGTAAGGATTTGTTAAATCCCTAAAAGTATATATATTTTTAAACACGAAAACATTAAAGTCAAATAGTCTAATTTTATTTAAGGTAATCATTTAAAAATTAGAGACCAAAAAAAACTTTAGTTATTAAAAAACAAACTAAAAAAACCTCAGCATTTAAATAAGGAAAAAAACACACCAGTTAAATACGTAAGAAAAATGCAAATTACAAAAAAAGGAAAAAAAATGTGTGAATTAAATAAGAAAAAAAAGTAATTAAATAAGGTAAAAACGCTAATTTTTTTTTTAAAAAAAAAGAAAAAAAACGCTTAAAAAAAAGTGCCCCCAATAGGATTCGAAGCTGGGTCAATAAGGTAATAATCTTACAACACTTGAACCACTAAGCCAACCCTACTACTTATGTCAAGAGGTGTCAAATTTAATATATATAGGTATAAAATCAAAATTTGACTTATCTATGCAGTGTAATTTTCAACCCCTCGGCAAAGGGTAGATCCGCCTCTGGCAACGATGCTGATTCGTTGTGTACCACCTAACTTAAAGGTGGTAGGACAAGATAGATGTCAGTTAAGAGAAACTTCCAAGCAACATTGATTAAGCATGGGATTTCTAATGGAGTTATTCTTTTCTTTTTAATTGCACATTATAACGAGCATGATTTACTTTAAACTTGCATGTTTTATTGAGTTGAGATGAGTTGAGTCTTTTGAGTGAGTTGATGTTGTTGCCATATTATTCTACCTATTTCGATTTCACTCAGCTATTTTATATACCGTACATTCCACGTACTGACGCTACTCTGGCGCTGCATCGTCTTATGATGCGGATACACGGGATAGAGATCATCATCAGGCGTTTCGTTGAGGATCTTTAGACA
>JAPFFP010046910.1:0-10677 GCA_026153255.1 Solanum medicagineum | reverse complement strand
TTCTTATGTTTGGTCCTAATTTAGCAAAGACATTGTGATGTCTTTGAGCCCCTTTAATTATCATACTTGGACTGAACATATAGTCCATCTATGATGCTACAACTTAGGCTAAGGTAACACCCTTAATATAGACTTTATTCATAATCGAACTTGGACAAATTCGACATCGGGCCTCGTGCTCGATTAGCTATCAATTTTAAGCTAAGAAAGTAGGTGACTCACCTACTAGATTATTAAGTCATATAATAATGTCAATTCTTTTACTTAGTTTAGGGATAATATCCTCAATTTAACACCAACATATATATACCCTCGACCCTCTTAATCATTTAAACTCACATATCGCCCATTAACACGAAATTCAAGCACTTTCAAGAATTGACACTAATTTGACCAAACCATAACATGATTCATTTACATAGCATTAGTACATATAAAATGTGGGCTGTTACAACCCCCTTTGTTGCCAAAAAGTTTCAGGTTGAACCCAAATTGTTGTTTGAGTCTTATGAGGTTTCTACTCCTATTGGTGCATCTATTGTTGCTAGAAAGGTGTATAGAACTTGTCTCGTTTATAGTTTCCATAAGATTTTTCCTTGTGATCTTGTTGAGTTGGATATGGTTGATTTTGATGTCATTCTTGGGATAGATTGGTTGCATGCATACTATGACTCTATTGATTGTAGAACCCGTAGGGTCAAATTCCAATTCCCTAATGAATCGGTTCTTGAGTGGGAGTGTCATGATGTGGTGGTCAAAGGCAGATTCATCTCTTGCATTAAAGCCCTCAAGCTAATCTCTAAGGGGTGTCTTTACCATCTTGTGAGGGTTAGGATGTGGAGTCCAAAGTCCTTCCCATAGAGTCAATTCTGGTGGTAAATGAGTTCCTTGATGTCTTTCCTAGTGACATTCCCGGTGTTCCTCTCGAAAAGAAAATAGATTTTGATATAGACCTCCTCCTCGATACTCAACCTATTTCTATTCCCCCTTAGTGTATGGCCCCGGCGAAGTTGAAAGAGTTGAAGGAGCAATTGAGGGATTTGTTGGAGAAAGGTTTTATTAGGCCTAGCCAATCACCTTGGGGTGCATCGGTGCTGTTCGTGAAGAAGAAGGATGGGTCCCTTAGAATGTGTATTAACTACCGACAACTTAATAGGGTCACCATAAAGAATAAGTATCCTCATCCAAGAATTGATGATTTGTTTGACCGATTGCAAAGGGATAACCACTTCTCTAAGATTGATCTTCTATCCGGGTACCATCAAGTGAAGGTGAGGGAGTGTGATATTCTTAAGATGGCCTTCTAGGCTAGGTATGGGCATTATGAGTTTGTTGTTATGTTCTTTGGGTTGACCAATACACCGGCCATGTTCATGGGTCTGACGAATAGAGTATTCAAACCCTGCCTTGATTCATTTGTTGTAGTCTTCATTGATGATATTTTGATCTATTCACATAGTGAGGAGGAACATATGGGTCATTTGAGGGTGGTGCTACAAAGATTGAGGGAAGAGAAGTTGTATGCCAAGTAAGAAAAATGTTAATTTTTGTTAAAAGAGGTTGTCTTCCTAGGTCATGTGGTATCGGGGGATGGTATTAAGGTGGATTATAAAGAGACAGTTGTGACTAGAAATTGTCCTAGACCATTGACCCCGTGGGATATTAAGAGCTTCTTGGGCTTAGCGGGTTACTATTAGAGGTTTGTAAATGGGTTCTCTTCTATTGCTTCTCCTATTACCAAGTTGACTCAAAAGAAATCCAAATTTGTGTGGACCGATGAGTATGAAAAGAGTTTCCAAACATTGAAAGATAAGCTTGTGTCTGCTCCTATATTGTCACTACCGGAAGGGCTAGAAGGATTATTGTGTTTTGTGATGCTTCTAGAGTTGGATTGGGTTGTGTTCTAATGTAAAATGGTAAGGTGATAGCCTATGCATCTAGGCAACTCAAAGTGCATGAAGAGAATTATCCTACTCATGACCTTGAACTAGTTGGAGTGGTACTTGAATTAACTATTTGGTGACGCTGTTTCTCTAGGGTGCATGTTGATGTGTTCACTAATCATAAAAGTCTCCAATATATCTTCACTCAAAAAGATCTCAACTTGAGACAAAGATGATGGTTAGAACTTCTTAAGGACTATGGTATGAGTGTGCATTATCATCCTGGTAAGGCCAATGTGGTGGCTAATGCTTTGAGTGGGGTGTCTATGGGTAGCCTAGCACATGTTGATGATGGTGGAAAAAGGTGGCTAGTGAGGTCCATCAATTGGCTAGATTGGGAGTTAGGTTGGAAAAGGTTGATAATGGTGGTGTTGTGGTAGTTGATGGCTCTAAATCTTTATTGTTTGTGGAGGTGAAAGCTAAGCAAGATCTTGACCCCGCTTTGTTAGAATTGAAGGCATTGGTAAAAGATGGTAAGGTGGAGGTTTTCTCCCAAGGGGTAGATGGTGTCCTTAGATACCAAGGTAGGTTATGTGCCTTGTGTTAATGGCTTGAGAGAAATGATTCTTGATGAGGCTCCTGGTTCGTCTTACACTATTCACCCCGGGTGTAGTAAAATGTATAGAGATTTGAGGGATGTGTGGTAAGGAGGCATGAAGAGGGACATTGCTAAATTTGTATTCGCTTGCCATAGTTGCCAACAAGTCAAGGCCGAACATGAAAAGTCGAGTGGTCTAACCCAAGACATAGATATTCCTACTTGGAAGTAAGAGGAAATTAACATGAATTTTATGGTTGGGTTACCCAAGATTAGAAAGGGATTTGATTCCATTTGGGTTGTGGTTGATAGGATGATGAAATTGGCTCATTTTCTACGGGTTAAGACTATGTATGGGGCTGAAGAGTATGCTAGATTGTACATTCGTAACTTGGTGAGGTTAAATGGGGTTCCTTTGTCCATCATATAGGATGGTGGTGCTCAATTTACTTCACATTTTTGGAGGTCCTTCCAAAGGGGTCTTGATACAAGAGTTAATCTTAGTACAACCTTTCACCCTCAAACCGATGGCCGAGCCGAAAGGACTATCCAAAAACTTGAGGATATGCTTAGGGCTTGTGTATTGGGGCTCAAGGATAGTTGGGATGATCATCTTCTATTGGTTGAGTTTACCTATAACAATAGCTATCATTCTAGCATTGGTATGACCCCTTTTGTGGCTCTCAATTGTAGACATTGTAGATCACCGGTGGGGTGGTTTGAGGCTGGAGAGGTGGCTTTGTTGGGACCAGATCTGGTTATGGAGGCGCTTGAGAAGGTTAGGATGATTAGAGAAAGGTTGAAGATGGCCCAAACTCGCCAAAAGTTCTTGCCGATGTGAGGAGAAGGGATCTTGATTCAAAGATGGTGATTAGGTCTATTTGAAGGTGTCGCTCATGAAGGGTGTGGTTTAAAGGGCTTGTTGAGTCGAAGATATGTGGGTCCTTATAGAGTAGCGAGGAGGATTGACAAGGTAGCTTATGAGTTAGAATTGCCTAGTGAAATGGATTTGGTTCATCCGGTCTTTCATGTATCCATGTTGAGGAAATGTGTGGGAGACCCTAATGCTATTGTGCCTCTTGATGTTATGGGTGTTGAAGACAATTTGGCTTATGAAGAGGCTCTGGTTCAGATTTTTGATAGACAAGTGAAGAGGTTGAGGAACAAGGATGTGGCTTTCTTTAAGGACCTCTTAGAGGAATCAGCAAGTTGAAAGTGCTACTTGGGAGGCCGAAGTGGACATGCAAAAGCGATATACTTATCTATTCTACTCCATTCAAGCCTAAGGTACTAACTCTAAGTCCCCTATGTTATTTCAAGTCTAAGTTCAGCCCATGACATTTGTATACATTCATGTTTAAATTGACAACAAGTTCATGATGATTTTACACTTATGTTGAGATTTTTGAAATAATGTTTAAGTGCATTGTCGCATCCTTATGTGGGCTGAAATTTCATGTTTATGTCTCTCATATACCTTTCTTTTACAATCCGGGACAAATTTTCCCAAGGTGGAGATATTGAAACGACCCCAAAAAGTTTCCGAAAATGTGCCTCAAAAGTGCCCAAAATTGTAATTTCCATATATCTCAAAATCCATGCATGATATCGAAAATCCGACCTCATATTCTTGTTTAGTGGGTCAAATAGAGTGGGGAATAGGTCTAACCCAGATTTTAGAGAAAAATAATAGCAATTTCATTTTCCCAAAAGTCTAATTCCAGTGAGGTTTCTGCTCCCCTAGCGTGACTACCAAGGGCGCGCCTCAGTGTAATTTTTGTGCAGTTTTTCACTTCGTCCCAAGGCTCCTGAGTCTTGAGCCTAAGCCTTCCCATGCGTGAAAGTACCTATACTTAGCCATATTTCTCCTTCATATCATTCAAGACATTCCCAAATACTCACTCAAACACTTAGACTCATATTTCACTCCAAATTTCAAGTCCCAAAACTCATCCGGATATTAAAGTTCTCATTCAAGCTTCAAGTCTGCATCTCCAATCTTCTTCAACAATTTTCCGAAGCTATGTGAGTTTCTTTCATGGGTTCCTTTCACCCATGATGTCCAAGCTCTCCTTTTACTTAAATTGCATGATTTTAGGTTGATTTACTTATGAGTCTTACTTATTATGAATTAGACTACGAACTATGTTGGGGTTTCATGAAGTTGTGACTGTTTTACCATGTTTTGAGCAATGAATCTATAACACTGATGAAGGGTTTTGATGTATATTTCTTTAGGGTGTTACCAAGTATTGATGGATGGTTTTACAATGGATTTTCTTACATGTTTTCATTCCTAAATTACATGGTTTTACACTAACTCCACACATCTGCCAAGTGTTTGATAAAATGTCCAGTTATGTTTTCTTGAGGAATTTAAGGTCCAATGCATATCTTATGAGTTAAATGACTTTATGTTGATAAAAGGAATGTATGTATACGATATTCTATATATTGTTGGAAAGTGACCATGCCCTACTCGGGGGGATAAGAGCCCGGGTAACCATGTCGAGAGATTTGTACCTTGAGAACCAATCATGGGGTTTGTGCCTTGATAACCGGGTTGAGGGATTAATACCTCAATCACCAGGGGTTGTAAGGTGCAATTATCCACCAACCAATCAAGGGGTTCGTAGCTTGGTAACCAAGTTGAGGGGTTAGTACCTCAATCACCATGGGTGGTAGGGTGCGACGACCTACCAACCAACCAAAGGCGTGTGTACCTTGGTAAGCTATGGGTTTTACAATGATGGACTCTTTTTACACATGTATTATGTTCTGTGTAAGCATGATTTACATCAAACATCATCCATGCATGCCATATTGTTATATGCTACTTATTGCCTATGCTTATGCATTACGATTATGTGGCTTATCTCTTGTTGCATTGGATCCTACATACTTAGTACATTCAAACATACTAACACACCCTCTATGCCTACGTGATGTCACCATGTAGGAACTAGAGCCCCACTTGAGCATTTTTCTCAACGTGGCTAGTACTAAATCTCTCAAGCTAGTTGGTGAGTTCTCCATTCCGAGGACAATATCTATGAACTCATGCTATGTAATAAGACTACCTTTCTTTTATGTATATTTTGACTAAGAGGGTGAGCCCAGTTGCTTTTCTTGGCCCCCGCTCTTATCTATGTAGTAGAGGTGATGTTTATGTTATGAAAGTATCCCTTTAGTCCTTTATCCCTTATTTCTACTCCTATTACGTTGCTTAATTGCTTCCGCGACCAATGACATGTTAAGATATGTTAAGAGGAGTTTGGGGTCCCTTCGGGTTCTCCATTCGTTGTGTTACATCTAGGCTCTAGGCTTGTGTCGTGACATCACGGACCTTCTAACTCTTTATATTTTGGGAGATATGGCCTAATGCATTTGACCCAAATTTAAGAAGGAGTTCTTAACAAAACTTACGGTAACTTTGGCCAAACTTTATGTTGCAACTTTCTTGATTTGAAAAATTAATGTAAGACCTTTAAGCTAATAAATACCTTTAAAAATCCATTATTAGCAAATTATACACTCTTAGTCCCATCTGAGAAGTGAAACTTAATTTAAACCTTCCAAAAAGGGCAAGGTGCCACTCGAACCATTTCTATAATCCCCTAAATGTGTATTTAGGGGAATTCCTTTTTCATAAAACTTTAAGTCCATGACATTACCACCTATTGGCAACCTTTTAATCCTTAGGTCCTATCCAAAATCATATATGTCTTATATAGCATGCCACCCTATCATATTATGGAAACATGGGGTCTCACAGTCTCCCCCCTTAAGAACATTCGTCCGCGAATATATTAAGATAGCATCTTGGTTGCACCACTATCTCCTAAAATGTGATTTTTGAGGATATAGCTTTTATCCCTCCAATCCATAAGTCAACTTCAAAAAAATTCTAATTACTAAGCTTTGTATAGCTATCCTACGACAACCCATATAAATCATACCTCCAACTCATTTAAAATTTAAGTTACTGTAGAAAAATGATTGACAACCTTTAAACTATGACTAACCTTAAGTTGTAAATAGCTGAGGGTGCTTTTTCATCATTTCCTCTTCCGCCTCCCAAGTTATTTCCTCAATATTGTTGTTCTGCCACAATACTAGCACTTCTTTATTTTGAAGTTTTCTCACTTCTCGATCTAAAATAGCCACTGACACCTCATCGTAAGACAAGTCTTCAACAATGTGGATATCCTCGTTGTGAGAAATATGCAAAGGATCTCCAACACACTTCCGCAACATCGATACATGAAACACTAGGTGCACTGCACCCAATTTTGACGGCAAATTAGGCTCGTATGCAACCTTTTCAACCTTTCAAATAATCTTATACGGTCCAATATACCTAGGACTAAGCTTTCCTTTCTTTCCAAACTGCATGATTCCCTTCATAGGTGATACTTTCAAGAAAACACATTCTTCTACATCAAACTCTAAGTCTCATCATCGAACATATGTATAAGACTTTAGCCGACTTTGGGATGTTTGCAATCGATCTCTAATAAGTCTAAATTTGTCCATTGCTTGCTAAACTAGATTAGTGCCTAGCAACTTTGCCTCCCCAGCCTCAAACCAACCAATCAGCGCTCTACATCTTCGCCCGTATAGTGCTTCATAAGGCACCATTTGAATACTAGCTTGGAAGCTATTATTATATGTAAACTTAATAAGAGGTAGATGATCATCCCAGCTTCCTTTACATTCTAGCACATAGACAAGTAACATGTCCTCAACGGTCTGGATGTTACGCTCTACCTACGCATCAGTTTGTGGATGGAAAGCTGTGCTGAGATTTATCTAAGTGCCCAGCCCTTTCAGAAAAGTCTTCCAAAAATGTGCTGTAAATTGGGCCCCTCGATTAGAGATATAGATAATGGAACTCCATCAAGGCAGACAATATCTTGAATGTAAAGCTTAGCATAATCCTTGGCTGAATACATCATTTTTACTCGCAAGAAATGAGCAGATATTGTCAACCTATCAATGATTACCCAAAAAGAGTCACACCAGTATGAGGCGACCTAGTGATGAAGTCCATATTATTATGTCCTATTTCTATATCGGAAGCTCAATATACTGAGCTAGGTCTCCAAGTCTCTAATGTCATGCTTTAACTTGCTGGCAATCGGGACATTGGGCTACCATCTCTGCAATATCCTTTTTATATCATTCCACTAATAAATTTGTCGAAGGTCCCGATATGTTTTTGTCGCTCCAAGGTGGGCTGAATATCTAGAATAATGGGCCTCAGAAAGAATCTTGGCTCAGATTCCTCCGATATGTGACACACATAGGCGACCCTAGTACCTAAGTGTTCCATCTCCAATTAGCTCAAATGAAAGATGTTGTTGTTGTGGAATGCTCTCCCTTAGTTCATAAGCTCAAGATCCTCGCGTTGTCGTCTTTTACTTTAGTAACAATGGAAGATTCTATTGTATTTTTGAACAATTGTACCTCCATCCTCTGCATCTACCAATAGCACCTGCAAACTAGATAGCTGACATAGTTCTTTTGTCATTTCAACCTTATTAGCTTCAACATGGCTTAGACTTCCCATGGACTTTTGGCTAAGTGCATCAAAAAAACATTAGCTTTACCAGGATTTATAAAATGTCAACATCATATTCTTTTAGTAATTCTAGCCACCTCCTTTGTCATAGGTTCAACTCTTTCTGCTTAAATAGATATTGGAGGCTCTGGTGGTTAGTAAAAACATCAATATGAACTCCGTATAAATAATATCGCCAAATCTTTAGGGAAAACACAACTGCAGCAAGCTCAAGATCATGCGTAGGATAGTTTTGTTAAGGCTTTCGTAACTATCTGGAAGCATATGCAATAACTCTACCATGTTACATAAGAACACAAACTAGGCCGATTCTCGAGGCACCAAAATATACAACGTAGCCTTTGGTTCCATCCAGAAGAGCTAGTATAGATGTGGTGGTAAGCCTTTTCTTTAGCCCTTGAAAACTCTGCTCACATGCATCAGTCTACTGAAACTTAGCTGGTTTATGCATCAATCTCGTTAGTGGTGCAGCGATAGAGGAGAATCCCTCAACGAACCTCCTATAATATCCTGCCAAGCCTAGAAAGCTACAAACCTCAGTAGGACTCAATGGTCTCGGCCAGGCCATTACTACTTCAATCTTCTGGCTATCGACCTTGATACCATCGTCTCTAACAACATGGCCAAAAAAAGCTACCAAAGTTAACCAAAACTCACATTTAGAGAATTTAGCATATAACTTCTTGTCCTGGAGAGTCTGTAATATAGCTCGCAAGTGGTCTGCATGCTCTGCTTCTGACCATGAATATATTAAGATTTTATCAATAAACACGATCACAAATTCATCCAAGAATGGTTTAAAGACTCGATTCATCAGGTCTATAAAAGTTACTGGGCATTTGTAAGCTTGAAAGACATGATAAGGACAACAAAATGTCCATACCTCATCCTAAATGTTGTCTTTTGAATATCAGCATCCCTGAATCGCGACTGGTGGTACCCAGATTTGAAGTCAATCTTTGAAAATCATTTGGCACCCTGTAACTTGTCGAACAAGTCATTAATCCTCAGAAGTGGATACTTATTCTTGATGGTGATTTTATTTAGTTGTCTGTAATCAATACACATCCATAAGGAGCCATCTTTCTTTCGAACAAAGTGAACTGGAGCACCCCATGGAGATGTACTTGGCCTAATAAAGCCTTTATCAAGTAAGTCCTTCAATTGTTCCTTCAATTCCTTTATCTCTGTAGGAGATATTGTGTAGGGAGGAATGGATATAGGATGTGTATTGGGGGCAAATCCATGGCAAAATCAATTTCCCTGTCGGGGGGAATACCTGGAAACTTATTAGGGAATACCATCGGGAGTTCATTCATAATAGGGACTGACTGAAGGATCACCGATTCCTTATCAATGTCCCTAACATGAACTAGATGGTATATACAACCTTTAGCTATTAGCTTCCGAGCCCTAAGGTATGAAACAACTTACCCTTGGGCGAGGCAACATTATCGTTCAATTCAAGGACCGGCTCACCTGGAAAATTGAAATGGACTAGCTTTGCTAGAAAATCAATATTAGCATAACAATTGCCAACCAATCCATAGCCATAACAACATCAAAATCTAGAACTCTCAACTCAATTAAATCAACAGCAGTTGGGCGCTCGTTAATTAACACTGTACAACCTCGATAAACATGACTAGCTATAATTGAGTTACCAATTGGCGTAGATACCTTAACTGACCCTGACAATAACTCAGGTTTCATATCAAGCTTATTAGAAATGAATGGAGTAATATCTGAAAATGTAGAGCCAGGATCTATTAGTGCATAGATAACATGAGAATGTATCATCAATATCCTTGTGATCACATCTAGAGATGGCTCTGAAGCCTGTCGGCCCGTGAGTGCATAAAAGTAATTCTGGCCACCCATAGAACCTGAGCTGTCTCCTCTACCTCGCCCACTACCATGACCCTGAATAGGCTGTGAATATGGTCAAAGAGTATGTACTGAGGTCGAAGAGGCTGCAATGGATCCTGAAGGCTGAGCTGTAGTACCTCTACGTAATCCCGGGCACTGGCTAATATAATATCCTGTCTGCCCATAATGGAAACATGCACCTGAACCATTTCTACACTACCCACTATGAAGCTTATCGCATTGTGCACATGGAAGAGTAGGCTGTCTTATTTTTGTAGAGCGATCCTATAGATGACTCTCAGGATGGTGTGAACTCTGCGCCGGCCCTGATTGAACATAACGATCAAATCTCTGGTCCTGTATCTGTCGCAGCGAACTACCCACTAATGAAGGTGGATATCGACAAAAAGGAGGCCTAAAATCACCCCGTTTCTCCCTACAAGACCCCATAGTATGAGCCTTCTTATTCTTCTCCCAATCTCTGAGGGTATCTCAAATCCGACGAGAAAGGTCCTATGATGTCTGACCAAAAGCTTGTATACGGGTAATATCTACACCATCTTGTGAAGAGGCCATCCTGCAATCTTTTATCAAATGATCCCCTAACCTGTCTTCATAACGATGAACTCTAGCACTTATGGTACATACAATATCTATTGCATATAGCCAAAGAATTGAACCTAAGGCTATACTCCCTTACACTCATATCCCCCTGCCTCAAACTAATAAACTGGTGAAGATAG
>JAPFFP010046909.1:0-10678 GCA_026153255.1 Solanum medicagineum | reverse complement strand
TTGGTTGACTTGATTAGCCATTGCTTGAGCTAGCAAGGTGAGAGCATCCCGGAGCACTCCATGAGCCAGTTGTTCCTCGGGTGTGCAGGCTCTTCTCCCTCTTGTGTTAGGCATAATCTAAAAATGGAAAAAAACATTTGTTAGAGGGGAAACCTTACCTAACTTCTATAGCATGACATAGATCATGAATAAGGGAAACATTTCCTAAAATATCTCATAGCCTAATACTCATAGTCATAGTGCACAACACAGCCATGAATAAGATTCTAATCGACACGGTGTGTTGGATGCCGAGGACCACTGACAACCTAGTGCTCTGATATCAAGTTTGTGATGACCCAAGCCTAGGGCCTAGACATGACACGACGAATGGGAACCCGAAGGGTCCCCAAACTAGTCTCTTAGCATATCATTCACACATCCTTGGTTACGAAAGTAAAGTAAACAACATCAAGAGAGTACAATTACAGATAAATACTAAGATAACAGTTTCATACATAAATCATAAAGAGTCAAGGCTCAAACGTAATTACATCACTTGTCCAACAACATCTCTAACATAGATTGGGCAGGGGCCAAGACAAGCTTTCCGGGCTCACCCTTTTAGTATCAAAGTGTTCATCATAAGTAAATAACATAAGCAAGAGAGAAAAAGGCTAACGTCCCCGAACTTGAGGACTCACCACAAGCTATCTTCAAGATATCAAACTAGCCACGGGTAGGAAGATCGTGAGGAGCTCCGGTTCCGACATGGTAACATTATGTAGGTATAGATCATGCATTAGTACATTTGAATTTATTAAGTATGTAGGATGCAATGCAACAAGAGATAAGCAATATAGGAAAAATGTAATATCATAAGCAACGAGTAACATAATAGCAATATGACATGTATGAATGATGCTTGAAGTAAAACATGCTTATAAAGAACATAATACATATATAAGAAGAGACCAACATTATGATGGATTGTCACACCCTACCATCCATTGTGATTGAGGTATGAACCCCTCAATTGGTTGATGGTTGTCTCACCCTACCATCACCCTACCACCCATAGTGACTGAGGTATCAACCCCTCAATTGGTTGATGGTTGTCTCACCCTACCATCCATGGTGATTGAGGTATCACCTCCTCAACTAGGTGATTGGTCAACTTACAATACTATAAGACCATCTCATGGAAACAACTCATATAAACATTCCTTTCATCTTCATAAAATCACTTAACTCAAAATACATGTATTAGACCATCAATAACTCAAGACTCCATTGCCGGACATTTCATCAAACATTTGGCGGGTGTGTTATACTAGTATAAAACTATGCAATTCAAGAGTAGAATCATGTGAGCAAATCTAACGTAAATCAACGCACCAATACTTGGTAAAAGCCTCATGTGAAATACATTGAAAACCCCTATCAAATGTCAAGAGAGACCATAGTTCTATAGCTTAAAACATGCATAATCATAATAGGTAAATCCTCTCATAGTATAAACTTAAAAATGAGTAATCATGTGTTTTCAATCAAACTTTCATGAAACCCCAATATAGTATATGATCATAATCACTAGTGAACAATACCCATAAGCAACACAACTTGGAAACATATAATTTTCATAGAAATGGAAGATTGGGCTTCATGGATGAAAGGTACCGATGAATCAAACCCACATACCTTAGACTTTGAGTTTCTTAAAATTGAGTTGTGAAAGACTTGAAGTTTGGAAGTGGGTCTTGGAATCCAAGCTTGCTCTTGAGTTTCCTTGAATTTGTATTGGGGTTTTGATGGAGGCTCTTGAGAGAATTTGAGAGTGTGTTTAAGTTGAGAGTAATGACTTTGATCCTTTGGAATAGGGTTTAGGTCTTTTGGGAGGTTAAGATAGCATTGGAAGTCTAAAAAGGTCACTAGAATAAATTAAATTCATTGAAACGCCTTTAGGGAACAAATGGAAAAATTGGCAAAGTGATGCCCTATTGAAGGCCTCACGGGTCGTGTCGCACTCCACGGATCGTGTGGAGTGCCCGTGAGACGAGACTTGGTAAAAAATTAGAAGTTGGGAAGACTTAGAAAAATTAACGTCGTCACTTTGACGAGGAGCCCTCATGGGCCTTGTGGTGCCACTTAGTGCGTGTAGTGGTCTGTTGAACAACACTTGGTGAGAAAAAAATGTTGCCAGGCCACCCCACTCCCAGGGCCACGGCTCGTCAGACCTGCCACGACCCATGAAGATAGTCGTGGCACAAAACTCAGTTAAGAAAAATCCTCCCAAGCCCACTGTTGCTTACTTGCACACACTCCACGACCAGCCACACGGTCTGTGGCAAGCCACACGGCCCATGACACTGGTCGTGTCACATGCCATAGACCAAAAATGGTCTTTTCCAGCTCAAGACAGCCCAGATGGCCCGTCCAAAGTTCCACTGCCCGTCTAGGTGCCCCGTGTAGTTTCACTGCACGGGAGGGTCTCACGAAGACGATCATAACTCCTTCATCTGACCTCGGAACGCGGTGAAACCAAGTGCGTTGGGAAGCTAACTCAAGGGCTCTCATTTGATATGTCGTGGGCCATCTAGTTCCGGGTGTTCTAAACGTTATGCTCGTTTAAAGTTGACCCTTGTATGAACCAACACCCAAAACTCCACTTGTAGAGACATCATGAACTCGTCTAAGTACTAGAAGTCTCTGATGACCCTAATACACTCCCCACCTACACAAATAAGGCTTGAAACATGGTTACATAAGAGCATGGAGTTATGGAGTGTCTCAAACTGAAATCCAAGAGTTCAATGAAATTGAAAGGAAAATAGTGTTCTTATGTTCTCCGTCTCCAGCAGTCCAAGATTGCCTAAAAATGGAATAAAAATAACATATATATAAAAGGAAAAGCTAATCCAACATATAATAGGAAAAATATCGGGGGCATGGATACGGGCCACTACACGGCCCATGAGACAATAGAGGGACCGTGAGTCGACACTTGGTCTTCAAACTTTATTTTCATTGCGTCACATCCTCACGTGCCTCAGCACGATTCGTATGAGGGTTCATGGACCTTGAACCGACCCATCTCGCTCAACTTGTGTAATTTTTGCAATTTTCCACAATAAAGGCTTACTTTCACGTCACTTTGATGGCGTGTGGCATGGATCGTGTCAATTCCCACAAATTGTGAAGGGTACCATGGGACGTGCCTTTCACGTGCATCGGCACGGTCTGTATGAGGGTTTATGGATCGTGAACCAGCCCATCTCGCTCAACTTGTGTAATTTTTGCAATTTTCGATGGTAAAGGCTCACTTTCACGTCACTTTGATGGCATGTGGCACGGACCGTGTCAATTCCCACGGTCTGTGAAGGGTACCATGGGATGTGCCTTTGACTAGTTCCTTTAGCCTCTTTCTTTATCTCCTTGACATGCCGTGTGCCGCCAAGCGTGAGGCTACGGTGGGCCTCACGGTCTGTGCAGTGGTACATGAGCCGTAAAGGCACTCGTGGGCCCTCACTTGGTTCCATTTTTGCTTCACTTGCCAAGGCCACATCTACGTGGCCTCTCACGGTCCGCGTGATGATACACAACCTGTGGAGACCTCCTTGTGCCAACACTTGAGCTTTTTTTTCATTTAATTTCTTGTATATCACCCGTTGTTCTATGCCTTTACCATTTTTCTTGAAAAATAACAAAAACACACATCAAAATAACAAATTTGCTCGAGAACGCAACAAAATCATTCATTTAAAGCATTATAAGAGTCGTATTTCTACGACTCATCAGCACCCTCAACTTAGAACGATTGCTTGTCCTCAAGCAATAACGGCTCAAACAAACAAAGTATAAATACAAGTGCTCACTAAGAACTATTTGTCACGACCCAAGCCTAGGGCCTAGATGTGGCCCGCGAATGTGGAACCCGAAGGAACCCCAAATAAGCCTCATCACATATCATTACACATCCTTGGTTGCGGAAGCAATTAAAATGACAGTAAGAGATAAGCATAAATAGGGGGAAATTAGGACTTAGGGTAAACATCCATATCATAAACATCAAGAAACAAGAGAGTCAAAGCTCATAGCACTGATACATATCATGTCCAACAACACCTCTACTACATAGATAAGAGCGGGGGCCAAGACAAGCAACCAGGCTCACCCTCATAATAATGAGAATAGGTAATCCAAACATACTAGACATAGTCTAAACATAAGCTTGAGAGAAGATAGATATTGTCCGCGGACTTGAGGACTCACCATAAGATATCTTGAACAATCTGCCTAACCACAAGGAGAATCAATAGGTGCTTCGGTTCCTACATGGTGTTATCATGTAGGCATAGAGTCTGCGTTAGTATGTTTGAATGTACTAAGTATGTAGGATGCAATGCAGCAAGAGATAGGCATCATAGGCAAAATGCATAATCATAAGCAATAGATAGCATACTAACAATATGACATGTATGAATGATGCTTGAAGTAAAATCATGTTTATATAGAACATAATACGAGTGTAATGATTGACCATTATAGTGTAAGCCAAGGCCTACCACCTCCTTGTATAGGCGCATGAGGTACGAACCCCTTCATGAGCTTGATGGAGTGCAAACCCCCTGTCAAGGTTAACAGAGTACAAACCACCAACAAGGTTACCTGGACCTACCACCCCACGAGCTAGGTGACCAAGGTACCAACCCCTTGTTAGGTTACCCAGACCTACACCCCCCCGAGCTAGGTTTGGCCATCCCCAACACTATATAGAGACAATATATATACACACACACACGCTCCTTTCATCATCATACACATACATTCCTCTCATCATCATACAATCATCATATTCACACATTCCTTTCATCATCATATAGTCATCATATACATACATCAATTTCATCATCGTATAGTCATTCAACTCATAAGACATGCATGGGACCTTCAATTCCTCAAGAAACCATAACCGAACATTTTATCAAACACTTGGCGGGTGTGTACTGCTAGTATAAAACCATGCAATTCAAGAGTAAAATCATGCAAGAAAATTTGAAGTAAAAAAGCCCACCAATACTTGGTAATACCATCTTGCAAAATACATTGAAACCCTTCATCAAAATCCCAAGAAAGATCAAGGTTCTAAAGCTTAAAACATGCATAATCATAATAGGTAAATCGTCTCATGTATTGACTTAAAAATGAGTAATCATGTGTTTTCAACCAAACTTTCATAAAATCCCAATATACTATATGATCATAATCTCCAATGAATAATAGCCATAAGCAACACAACTTGGAAACATAAGATTTTCTTAGAAATGGAAGATTTGGCTTCATGGGTGAAAGATACTCATGAATGAAACCCACATACCTTAGACCTTGAATTTCTTGAAATTGAGTTGTGAAAGACTTGAAGTTTGGAAGTGGATCTTGGAATCCAATGCTTGCTCTTGAGTTTCGTTGAATTTGTATTGGGGTTTTAATGGAGGCTTTTGAGAGAATTTGAGAGTGTATTCCAATTGGGAGGAGTGGATTTGATCTTTAGGAAAGGGTTTAGGTCTTTAGGAAGTGTTAAGATAGCATAAGGATCCCCAAAATACCAATAGAAATGGCTAAATTTACGGAATGCCATGAATGAGGGGGAATTTGGCAAAAACCTGTATATACCCCTGCACATACGAGTTCTATGAAAATGGGCATAACTTCTTCATCCGAACTCTAAATAAGGTTAAACCAAGTGAGTTGGAAAGCTAATTCAAAGAGCTTTAATTTGGAAGGTCATGAGGCACCCAGTTCTTTGTGTGCTAAGAGATATGCCCCTTTAAAGTTGACCCTCCTACCGGTACTTGTGCAAAACTTAGCCAACGGAAATTCCTTTAGACTAGGCTTGATGTAGGGGACCCACGATGGTCTTAAACGACATAAATAAGCTTGACTTAGATTTGCATGAGAGCTTGAAACTTGAATGAGTTTCTTGAGATCCGAAATTGGGTTTGGGGACACTCGAATTGGGTGAAATATTTGTCTAAGTGCTTGAGAGAGTACTGGGGAATGTCTTGTGTGATATGAAAGTGATATATGGCTAACTATAGGTATTTTCACATATGGGAAGGCTTAGGCCTAAGACCTAATAGCCTTGGACCGAACTCATAACACTGGGCACAAAATAACACATTGGCGCGTCGCGCCAGTGATGCGAAATAGCCACCGGAAATTGGCACTTTAAAATTTCAAATTTTGCTACAGTTGCTCTAATATCGGGGTTAAACTCTTTTCCCCCTTAATTTGACCACCTGAACAAGAATATGAAGTTGGATGTTCGATATCACGCACGAATATTTAGATATATGGAAATTACGATTTCGGGCACTTTCAAGGTACATTTTCGGGCACTTTTTAGGTTCGTTTCACTATGGATAACCCCACAATTTTTAACACATATGCCCTGATAACAAACTTAATAATATGCTCACACCCCAAATGGACCCACAAAAATTAAGATAAATATCATACATACATGGTCAGCCCACATAAGTTCGGGAATAAAGACAACCCAGTTGAATTAGCGACTAATTAGTGCAAAGATAGTGCCCTCACTACAAAGAAGTCTCACTCACAACACAGGAATGTAAAATAGAGATTGGAATGTAGACACGCAGTCTCACAAGTGACTTTCAATGGATACACACGTATCAACTATATGCTTGCCCTTATTTTCACCACCTTAACTCTCGAATGACCTTTTTAGGATCATATTAGGACTTTTGCAGCTTGTAGCGTAGGCTCAGGTCGGGTGAGGCATATTTACGATTAAAGTGACTAATAGGCCTCTCCAAGACACTTACTTTGACTCAACCATTTGCATTTTGGTCTCCAACTCTTATTGCCCTTATTTTTCCAACTTTCTTTAGCGCGGGGAGTGATTTCCATGCTCATTTACTCAGTTTCATGTTTTTTTCTTTTTAGCTCAGTAGTTTTGTTCACGGTCACACCCCAGTTTCTGTTTTCCTCTTATCACTTGGTTCTTTTCCCACACTCATTTTTCTATTTTTCCCTACAATAGTCGCCCTCAACTTAAGTTTTTGGCTTGGGTTAAGGCTCACAATATCTTTCTAAAGGACCAGGGCCAGTAAACCACCCTTAACTTAGGCTTTTGACCTAGGCGGAGGTTGACAATGTCCTTGGAGAGATCAGGGCCAAAATAAAGATCAGTAGATAGATAGGGGAAGTGAATTAGGTGATTACAAAGAAAAAGTCTATTCAGGCTCAACTTTTGGTTCAAACGGGACAATTTCATTTGGTTGGTCAATTTTAGGCTAAGTGACTAGTCAACAAAAAGGGCCTAAGATCACATCCTAATCCAGCAATTCCCTTGTTTCGGTGGGACTAACCAGGCAAGTTCTACCTTACCAGTGCATTGACTGAATGATGCAAATAAGCTCACACACACATGGCACATCTTCTACATTAGTTAGCACTAACCAACCTAGTCATTCTTCATTCATCAAGATACTAACCATACACACACCATGCTTTATAGCCAAGATGGGATGCAAGACATATAACCTTTTTGCAACATTGTCAACTTAGGGCATTTTTCCAAATCAACACATGGGTTACCCTAGAATTCTATGAACACTTGTATCTACACAAAAATCACAACCTAAACATGCCAGTTCTACTAGATAATACACTTGTGAGAAAAGAAATATGACAAGAAAAACTCTCAAGTAACAGAATGTTCCACCCCCTCCAAAAAGACTGTGTGGTATCCTCTCTGCACCACAACTAGAATAAAAGAACAAAAAGGGGGTAGAACATACCTAGGACATTAGGCGTCAGTCGTGCCGTCGGGACCAGACCCTCTGGTGGGGTCCCTATCATTGTAGGTCGCACCCTGTCTAAAGGTGCTCCCAGAGGCTCCTACCCTTGCTGCGTCTATTGCCAGCCGCCCCCTCTCTTCTTGCTCAGCGGCTGCTCGGCGCTGGGCTCTTATGGCCTTACGCATCTGCCTCTCCTTTTCTTTCTGCCGGTCAGGTGGAGGGCTACATCGGTGGCTGCGACTCTTTTCCTTGTCCTTCCTCTTGGGCTCCTTTGTGGGTGGAACAGGTGCAACAGGTGGGGTCGATGGAACACCCCATGACTCATTTAGAATAGGTGCCATAGGAGCATTGAATAGGTTTATCCAAGATTCTAGAGGCAGGGCTGGCGCGGTGCAGGTGTACTGTGTCATAAGCTGTGCAATCTTGGACTTCATGTTATTCACTGTTTGCACAATATTCTTCATCTCTTCCCCGGACATGCTCCTGAACATGTCATGGAAGTATCCCTCTAGAGTGTTGGCATGATTTTGCAAAATGTTGATTTGGCCTAAAAGCTCAGCCTGACGTTATTCCACAGCTTGTTGTACATGAGAATGGACCACATGTGGCATCCTTTCGACAATCTGATCAACAATGGCCCATGTTGAAACAACCTCAAAAAGTGCCCGAAAATGTGCCTTGGAAGTGCTCGGAATTGTAATTTTCATATATCTTAAAATCCATGCGTGATATCGAAAATTCGACTTCATATTCTTGTTCAGGAGGTCAAAATTAGGGGGAAAAGGGTCTAACCCCGATTTTAGAGCAACCGTGTCAAAATTCAAAATTCCCAAAATGCAAATTCTAGAGAGCTTTTCGCGCCCTTGGTGCGGCACTAGTGTTGAAATTCTGCCATTTTTTTTTACTTTGGTCCAAGATTTTCAAGTCTTGGGCGTAAGTGTTCCCAAACGTGAAAATGCCTATACTGAACCATTTTTAACCCTCATATCATCCTAAACATTCGCCAATACTCATTCAAATGAGTAACCAATTTTTTATCTCCTAAACTCAAGTCTCAAAACCCTCTCCGGATCTAAGGATTTCCTCTCAAGGTTCAAGTCTCCATCTCCAATCTTCATCAAGTTCATCTCCAAAGCTATGATGTGTGAGTTTCTTTCATGGGTTCCTTTCACCCATGATACCCAAGCTCTCTTTACTCAAAAATTGCATGATTTAAAGTTGATTTATTCATGGATCTTATCTATTATGAAAATCACTGCACACTATGTTGGGTTTATGAAATTGTGACTGTTGTACAATGTTTGGAGCTATGAATCTAAGGTCTATGATGAGAATTGATGAAGGGTCTTGATGTATATTGCTTGAGGGTGTTACCAAGTATCTATTGATGGCTTTACACTGATTTTTCTAGTATGATTTCACTCTTGAATTGCATGGTTTTCTCTACTATTATACACCCTCTAAGTGTTTGATTAAATGTTTGGTTATGGATTCTTGAGGATTTGAAGGTCCAATGTAATGAGTTGAATAACTATATGATGATGAAATGATAATAGAATGATGATGAAAAGGAATGAATGTGTATGATGATAAAAGGATTGTGTATACATATGATATTATATCTATATAGTGTTGGGGATGACCAAGCTTACTTGGGGGGTTGTAGGCCCGGGTAATCTATCGAGGGGTTGGTACCTTGGTCGCGTAGCTCAGTGGGTGGTAGGTCTGGGTAACCTTGTTGGGGATTGGTACACATCAACCTTGATGGAGGGTTTGTACTCTGTCAACCATGATGGGGGGTTTGTACTCCGTCAACCTCGGTGGGGGGTTTGTACTCCATCAACCTCATGAAGGGGTTCATACCTCATGCGCCTATCCAAGAGGGTGGTAGGCCTTGGCTTGCACTATAATGGTCACTCCTTACACTCGTATTATGCTCTATATAAGCATGGTTTTACTTCAAGCATCATTCATACATGTCATATTGTTAGTATGCTATTTATTGCTTATGATTATGCATTTTGCCTATGATGCCTATCTCTTGTTACATTGTATCCTACTGATGTGCTGTCAAAATACAACACATTTAATGCCTACAACAAGGGATTTTGTGAGTTCTTAATGTGACTCTTTATGGTTTTTATGTGTTTTTGTGTTGATTTTGCAAAAAAGTTAGGTTGACATGATTTTGGAAGACAAATGTAGATTTTGCCGAAGCATAGGACATACGAGTTCACCGATCAGTCGTAGCCCAAGCTATGAGTCGTAGGGTGTTATTGTAGTAAGAAATAGAGATTGAAAATAAAAAATCTTCTAAGTGGAGGTCAACCCTACGAGTCGTAGGTCTCACTATGACTCATATTGGTGGACTCATAGCAGGAATCTGAGAGCCAACACTTTGGACCCAAAAACTAAAGGTCTAGACTACGAGAGGAGCATACGAGTCATAGCCTTGGGCTACGAATCATACTAATGGGTCATACCAGTTGAGTCCAAGATGCCAAGAACCTGATATGAGACCCTGATTACAACTCGTAGGTCACCCTACAAGTCGTACATGTGAGGCATACCAGCTGCCAGCTGTCTTTTCTATGTAATTTTTACGGTTAAATTTGTAATTGCTATAAATACTTTAAGTTAGATTTTATTGGAAGGATTTCACAGATAAAAAATTTTGTAGAAATTGAAAGAGACTTTGAATATTCTCTCAAGAATATTTTAGGGTTTTAGTTTAGTTTATCATTTTCTCTTGGAAAACCCACTTTTGGGGGATTACAAATCTTGATTTGTACTCATTCTCAATCTATCAAACTTTTGGTTTGCAATTGGGGGGGTCTCCTTTCTCCATTGCTTTGGTTAGAATCCTCAAC
>JAPFFP010046908.1:0-10679 GCA_026153255.1 Solanum medicagineum | reverse complement strand
ATCCACTAAATGGACACTTTTCACGAGTCGTATGAACACACACGGGCCGCGTGGTGCTCCCATCTCCCCAACTGTAGGAACATTTTGCAAAAATGTTACAAGATAGTGACCCTATACTTAGAATATTTTCACTCTTGAGACTCTACAGAAGGCCAAACCGGTCGTCTCACACCACACGGACCCTGAGACAAGTCGTGTAGCCTCCCTTAGCCCCAATGATGGGGTTTTCAAGCCTAGGCCAACCCACAGCTCCTCCACATGACACGTGAAGTGTGACATGGCCCAAGTGAGGTGCTGATCTTAGCTTGCAACACCACTGCAAGGCCAACATGAAAGATATGAGGCCAAGTATGGTCTCACTTGAGGCCACACGGCTCATGTGACCCCACATTGGCCATGTGTTCTCTCTTGAGATACACTTGGTCCAAATCTTTGCCCAAAACAAGATTTCTCAAGGTACAATGTCGTAGATATCCGAGTCATTGCACCTAAAACCTCCAATTCTTGCATTCATGTTTTGCATGGTGCACACACTCATTTCTATGTTTATGGGCTATTTTGTGACATATGTTAAGTATAGATTTTTAAAAATTTCATGAATGATGTTTAAATTGCATTTCATGCATGTTGAGTTCTTAGCTGATGTTTAACTCCTTAAAGAATACCTTTAAGTACATTCGGGGACAAATGCACCCTAAGGGGAGATATTTTAATGGCCCTCAAGTTAGGAACCTAGAAAGTGTAGAAAAAGTCAAACTAGAAGTGCTTAAGGTCAGTTCATGGCCTATGGTCTAGATCATGAGTCGTAGATCAAGCTCATGGATAAAAGCCTAAGACAGTTGGGAATATTTCTAAGCATGAAGTGGTTCACGAATCCTTTATGGCCCGTAGAATAGTTCATGGCTCAACGAAAGTGTCGTAGTTGTGAATGTTAGATGAAGAAAATTTAGAGTTTCTAAAAGGAGGACCACAATTAACAGGAAGGATCGTAATCCATTCCTCGATTCATGGAAAGCCTTCGTAGATGAGATCCAGGAAAGTGAGAATTTAGCTAAGTGTCGAAGGATTCCATGAGGCCATCCATGACCTAAAGATTAAAGGATGACCTATGGATAGTGGTATTATGGTTGGTGTTTGGTAACCAGTTTTTAAAAATTGGAAATGGAGAACAGGACGACAAGGACCACGGCCCCTGGTCTATCTATGACACATAATTGAGGTCTCATGGTGACTATCTGGCAGTATTAATGATGGGCATTTGTCCTTTCTGCCTATCCTGAGCCTATACTATGTAGTTTTTGGGACTCCACGGGCCCTAAATCAGATCCTAAACCCTAAGGATTCCCCCATTCCTCTCATTCTCCAACTTCTAAAATTTACTTAGGAAAAAATATTCTCTCTAAGAAGGCAAGAACAAGGTAAGGAGGCTAGGGTTTCAAGTGGATTCTTCCATAACAACAAGTTCGTTCTTCCTAAGCTTCACCCAAGGTATATGAGTTGATTTGAGGGTCTCCTTTCACCTATAAAGTCCTACATAATATTTTTTTTTACCTTTTCTTTAAGTTCTATGATAATATATTACATGTTCATGATGATTTCATGATATTTTACAATACTACATGTTTCCAATATTACCATATGATGTTATATTATGTATTTTAATGTGTCTAAAGTTAATGATGATGACCCCAATGTTGTGGGTTTATGTAATGAGTTGCGGTCCATTTTACATGCTTTATATAAACATATTCTTTTCATGATTATGCGTGAACCTCATGATTTGTGAATGTTTCGACTTATGAAGTAGCCCACTAAGTTTGAGTCAAGTTTTGCATCATATTAGATAAATATTAGGGCATTAAAGAAAGGTATTAAAGTTATGATATGGCAAAGATATAAGCATGTTGATATTGCCTTAAAAGTTGTTTGTCAAGGTCCCCAAGATGAAAGTACAATACTCACTTGGTGGTTCCTTAAGTTCGAGCTACTCTTAAGATTTCTACTTCTGATTCTAATGTCATAATTTGACAAAGCTTATGTTTTAAAGATTTCTGTGGGATGGCTTAGCACC
The DNA here is from genome assembly GCA_026153255.1 of Solanum medicagineum. NCBI lineage: Eukaryota > Viridiplantae > Streptophyta > Magnoliopsida > Solanales > Solanaceae > Solanum > Solanum medicagineum. The sequence continues at coordinate 8,608 of JAPFFP010046908.1, read as the reverse complement.
GAATGAGACATCGAGGTGGGGTTCAGTACCCTTTTTCTCATTTACTATGTCCTACCATAGGAGCCCTTGTGGGCTAGACTAGTGGATCCACATAGGAATTATGTTATATGATGATGCATGTAAAGTGACGGAGTTCCACCTGGCAAGTGTTCTCCCCATGCCAATGTAGAGGGTTATGTTGGATTCTATATAGTATCTCATATGGTCTTATATGTCGATTATGGTTTATTCCCACAATGTCTATGATACATGTCTTGGTTCAGTTTATGTATGATCTTGTTCATATTGAGTGCTATTCCTTTTGCAATCTTAAGCTCAGGTTTATGTTACCTGTATCGTCCTACATATCTATGTTTTTACTTATGAATGGTAGCATTACAATTACATGTTTTTATCTCACATACTTAGTACATTCCAAAAGTATGAACGCATATTTTGCCTGCATGATTTAACCATGTAGGGACAGGTGCTCCTCCATCCGCTCGTGGCTAGTTTTTCGATGTTCAAGAGTAGTATTTTTGTGGTGAGTCCTTAGTTCGCGTCTCTACTATTTTCCATTTTAGCTATGTATTTGAGATTGATAAGATGTTTTCTTTAAAGGCTTTTACATTCTATGTTGTTAATGTTTGGAGTCTTTTCTATTTGATGGAATCCAACTGATACTGGTTCTATCCATCCATGGTTTAGTTGGTGTGATGTTTGGAAAAAAGATATGTTTTTAATATTGCTTCATTGTCATAATATTTCCCCATAGACCCTACCAAGTTTTATTCTGCAAACATACAAATTTTTATACGTATGAATTTTTGATTCGTAAGATGACTTGGGTGAGGTGCCTTCGGGTATCTCATTCGCCGTGTAACAATTACATCCTATGTTAGGTCGTTACATTTACCTAATGTAAATTATATGGATCTTCTCTACTTCTACTCAATTTTTTCAGTTATGATGGAGACTATGTCTATTGATCAATCCTATTTTGGATTATGCCAATTACATAAAAATGATGTTTTTTCCATGAATGATTTTAAGTATATGACGATTAGGGCCTTTTAAAATTGATATGGATTCCTTTACAAATGATTCAATGTGATTTTAATTACATGATTTCCATCTAACAGCATAATTTTAGCTCAATTGCTCATGAACCCACACATGGCCCTAATTTTCCTATGTTAAACCTATGAACCTATGACTTTGACTCTAAGTATTAAAGTATGATTTTATGATGATAAAGGTGACTTATGACCATAATATTTACGAAATGATGATAAGATAGATAGTATAGCCGTAAATATGCAAAGCTATGTAGATAGACTATTCCTATATTATGATATAGTTTCATGAGGTCATGATACCTGTTTTACTAACTATGAAACTATGATTTTGATAGAGTATGAAATTTATGATGATGTCTATATAATGCATGATTATGTATTCCACGGGATATGACTTAGCACCAAGGAGACATTAGTAGATTCCATTGTCCCATAATTATGTGCTACTGTAGGATATGATGATGTTTATATGCCTATAAGGTATGTTAATGGCTCCATATATTTTTATAATGAAACTTTCCATGCTAAAATAGACCCTAAAGAGTAAGTTCAAACTGATGGATTCTCACTGTTGTCGGATAGAGCCTATAGGGTGAGGGTTGGGTTTACTTTGGTAAAATAGGCTCTTCTTTTGCTCGGTGCACAAGGAACATCGGGATCCCATTTAAATGTACGCATGGTATTAATGTTGGTTATGATCTTATGCCCATATATATATCTACTAGGATAGGAATTTTTTATGATGCTTCTAACCATGATTTTAAAGGTGCATTGATCATGCATATCTTGTCCTTATTCTATTGCTATGTCTATACATATTTCTATTATGTATGATGTTCATTGATGTATTGCATGCTTACATACTTAGTACATTCCAAAGTACTAACACATACTCTTGCCTACATGGTATCAACATGTAGGAATGGACAACACTTATATTCCTCACTTTTGTGGCTAACTTTTGGTATTTCTATTGGAAATTGGTAAGTTCCTATGCTTTGTGGACAAGAACTTATATTTCTTGCTTATGTTGATGTTTCCAAGACATTTGTACTTTCTAATCTTGAGGGTGAGCTATTGAAGCTATGTTCTAGTCCTTGCCAAGATCAAGTATGTAAATAAACGTATTGGACTAAAGATGTTGTAATTCCCCCTAAAGGGAAAGGTTTGATTCTTATAATGCTATGTTCAGCTTGCTTACTCTTATGATTACTTACTTACCTGATGTAAGCTTATGATATGAACAAGGGGCTTGTAGGAAGGACCTTCAGTGTCACATTTTTCGTGTTATGGATAGACCCTATGTTCGGATTGTGATACGATCAATCATAACAATACAAATCATAATTTCAGAAATTAAGAAGACCCATAAAAATAAATACATCAATTAGTGGAAAAGTAGGAAATTACTTGGGTTCTATGGGGAAAAGGAATACATGGATGAACGCCTATATACCTTGAGTGATTAGCTTGAGATAAGTTGAAAATTGAATGAGAAATTGACTTGGTCTTCAATGTAGTCTTACTTGAGGAAGAAAAAAGTCATGAGAGTGTTTTTTTAGTAAAAAGATTTTGTAAATTAAGAGTTGGGTAAGAATAAGAGAATTTGGGGACTTGGCGTAGTTAAAAGAATAGGATTTAGTCCCAAAAACCATCAAGATTTATTAACTAATAGGTAGAGAAAAGCTCAATGTATCCCTACTTAAAAATTGAAATCACACAATAAAAGGGTGCCAAGTTTGCGACTATAACACTTCGAAAACTTTTAAGCTAGGATTGAGTCATTCTTTCTTTGCATATATGGTTGTACCAGATCATCTTATGAGCTTTAAGGCATGAAATGAATTGACTTTCGAACACATAATTACTATCCTTCAATTCTAGGACTAGCTCATTAGGGAATTAGAACTTAACCACTCGGTTTTTACATCCAATAGAGTAAGAGTGTCAAAATGAGTCCAAATGTTGGTAAATCCGCCCAACATTTTATGGGTTGGGCTCAGAATAATAATCCTAACCCATTTTAGTCTTAACCCATACCAAAAGAATCGTCAATTGAGCCCAATTTAATCCTCAATTTCAATCCGTTCTAAGATTCTTTACTTGCATTGATGTAATGTATGTTTTCTATCTATTTTATATTTTCTATCATTTTTCTATCAAATTGTAACTTTTTATTTTAATTTTAAGTTGAAATTCAAATTGTGATTATAAAAAATAAATAATAATATGTTAGTATTATTTAGATTGAGCAGATCAAACTGGGTGGGTCATGACCCAACTCGAATTTTAGCCTATTTGAACCCAACCCGTTTGAGCCCAAACTAAGTTTGTGCAGGTCATAACCCAACCCAATTTCTATTTCAACACAATTTAATATTCTCAATTTCAATGCAACTCGCCCATTTGACACCCTTACAATAGAGGCATAACATATATGAAGTCAATCCATATCAAGGATAAAATCGAAATTAGTTATCTAAGCTCAACAAAATCACATGAAGTAACTTTACAAAGCACTGAAATTGAACAATTCCTATAGTATCTTTTAGTCAAGACTAAATCACCATTGGGGGTATAAATTGAGAAATGTTGTAATCAAATCTTAGGGTGAATATCAAATGTAGTAGGAAGCCAGAGAGTAACAAATAACAAGGCTCCTAGATCAACCAACTCATACACATCAAAGTGAAAGACCAAAAATATACCATCAACCACATCAAGGGAATCATCCATATCAAGTCGAGCATGAAGAACATAAAATCTATTGTGGCCCTGACCGCCACTGAAACCTCTAGGAACCCTATTGAGTCTGTCTCCATGTAATACCCTGAGACTGAATCTAAGGTCGACTACTTCCACCTTTACAATCTCTAGCATGATAATCCGACTTACCACACTGAAGCATACATCCAACTCAACCAAACACTCCCTCTTATCATGCTTTCCTTATTTCTTGCATGCAGGAGTAGCTAACCAATAAACCTTCTCATAGGACCTTGGGTTTGTCCCCTAACATTGTTGATTGTTCATCTTTGGAGATAGAGTGTTGGAAGAAGTTTGACCGGAATACCTTTGGCGAAATTGTTGGCATCCACCATTCTCAAAAATAGAATGAGAATAGTCACCAGCATCAAACATGAGCCCTCTTAGACTCCCTTACCATCTCCCTTAGCTTTTCATCCTCCATAAGAAGTAGAGTATAAGTAAAGTCTCAATCAACAATCTAGACAATAGAGAAATTAAGTCAATTCTCGATTAAATGGGATTTCATCATAAACTTTGTCGAAACACACCTTTGACAATGATAGGGCATAAGACAAGCCCTAACTCACCCAAATCATAAAAGTAAAGAAATCCAACCATAACAACAAAAAAAAAACTCAAATGACCTGTTCCCAAAGCATGAGGACTCACCAACCAAGTGAAGTAAGTACTAAGCATTCACTGATTCAAAGTTTGAGGGGTTACATTAGTGCAACACTTGAAGTTTCCAATTAAAGAAACATCTAATACTAGTGACACAAGTGTGAGTCATGATATTTTTTTAATAGCATCTCCAAGATACTTGAATAAATAAAATTGAAAAAAATAAGTTGTACGATGGTATCTACAAGACATTGTGTTTGGAAAACAAATCAAAAAACACAACACATGTCAATTTTTTGTAGTCATAATACAAGTCGAAATGATATATCTAAACATTACAAGGTATAAAATAGTTTTACAAATACTTGTAGATTATAATAAATATTTTTCTTGTAGGGAAAATATTAAATTATGTATAGGTTATGTAGGTTTGATTTAGGTTTTATTTGATTTTTACTCTATTAATAGTACCAAAAGGTTTAAACTGAGCAGTATCAAAATAAAATACTTGTAGTGCAAATTCTTTATCGCGAGGGATGAAACAGACATTGAAGCGAGGCTTGCCACTCAAGCTATTCCCAAGAGAGATAACTTTAAATATCTTGGGTCCATCATCCAAAGTAGTAACGATATCAACAATGATGTCACATATTATATTGGGGCATCATGGATGAAATGGAGGCTAGCCTCCGGAGTAATATATGATAAGAAGATACTACCTAAACATAAAGGGTAAGTTTTACAGAATGGTGGTTAGACTATCTTTGCTATATGGGGTGGAGTGTTGGCCAATAAAAACTCACATGTTTAAAAGATGCAGGTTACGAAGATAATGATGTTGAGATGGATGTGTGCACATATCGGGGGATAAGATTAGGAATGAGATCACTCGGGGGAAGTTAGGTATGGCATCTATGGCAGAAAAAATGAGAGAAGTGAGAATGTGATAAGTTGGGAATGTACTGTCATGACCCAAGCTTAGGGCATACGCGTGACACGACGAATAGGAGGTCCAAAGGCAACCCAAACAAGCCCTCTTTTCATATCATTTGCACATCCTTGGTTGCGGAAGCATAACTATATAATGAGCAAGTAAAAATAAATTCTAAGGGAAACGGGACTTTGAACTCACGCTATGGGAAGTTGTACGGATGCGAATTTGCATGGATCACATAGTAAATAAAGTCTAAGGGGCGGGTAAATAGGACTCACTCTATGAGATGATTTACGGACTTGGGACTTCCATCTCATCATCAACCTACAACAAGCATAGAGGGGAATAAAGAGACTAAGGGAAGTTTTCATAAAACAAAAGCATAAGGAGTCAAGCTCTATAATACATAACCCTGATCATATCAAACAACTTCTCTAATTACGAATAGGTCAAGGGACAAGACATCTCCCTGGCTCAGCCTCAAAAGATAGTATCTAAAAATAACTGAGTCTAAACAAGGCATGAAAGTAAGTGAAATTTTGTCCCTGGACGTGGAGGACTTACCAAGCAAATCATTGATTAGAATATCTAGCCGCGTGGAGGAGGAGGATGGTACAGAGCTCCAGTTCGTATATGGTTAGATCATGCAGGCAAAAAGTATCGTTAGTACTTGGAATGTACTAAGTATGCGGGATGCAAGTGCAACAAGGGATATAAGCCAAATTTAAATAATATGATAATAGTAGCCAACGAACGTAAAAATTCAATATATCATGCATGATCAACGCCATGGCCAAATAATGAAAGAATGAATCATCAAATCATGTGATATACCATACATAGATGGGAAGGGACCATAACATACATGTAAGACCAAACAAGCTATTACGTGGAATCCCCATATTCACTCCCCATCGTACTTAGGAGTGGTCAACCTTACCGGGGTAGACCAAATACTCACCTTACGGGAGCTCCACCCCTTTTCAGAGAATGCCTTATAATTACCTTATGGGAACACCACCCACTTTGGTACACACATCTTATTAACATTGTGGGAACACCACCCATTTCGGTATATGATTCACGTGTGTCGTACAAGAACATCACCTATTTTGGTCAATCGTGCAAATTAAGCTATATGGATTCATTAGCCTATTCACAAACCTATGGTGGCAACATAGTTATGGGATAATGGTTATCTGCCAAGTTCCGCTCGGTGCTAGATCAAAATCACAAGGAACTCAAATTATTCTTGTTGTCATAATTTGCAAAGCATTTTAACATTGCATAGTTCACAGAGTAGCTAATCAAAATCAAGGTTTCACTATATCAAAGATAGGGCCTCATAACCTGTCACATCTTTCATAACATTTTCATGATGCATAGCATACATAATAGCCCTTCACAAATCATATAGTTTGTAAATCACACATCCTACCTGTCACGACCCAAGCCTAGGGCCTAGACATGACCGGCAAATGGGGAACCCGAAGGGACCCCAAACAAGCCTCCTTGCATATCATTACATATCCTTGGTCGTGGAAACAATAGGTTACAACAAGGAATAGTAAATTGGGACAATCGGCGCTAAGGGAACATCCTCATATCATGAACAACAAGAGTCAATAGAGTCAAAGCTCAAAGCATAGACACATAACATGTCCAACAACACCTCTACTACATAGATAAGAGCAGGGGCCAAGACAAAGCAACCGGGCTCACGCTCATAGTCAATCCATAAGTCAAAGAGAGAAAGTCTTAATACATAGCAAGAGGTCATAAGTAACGTCCCCAGAATGGAGGATTCACCAACAAGCTTGATAGAGTTCGTACTAGCCAGTGGAGGAGTAGGATTATAAAGCGGTACACCGGTTCCTACATGGTGACATCATATAGGCATAGAGTATGCACTAGTACATTTGAATGTACTAAGTATGCAGGACGCAATGCAACAACAAGTAGGCATAATAGGAAAAATGCATAATCATAGCAATGAATATCATACTAATAATATGGCATGTATAAATGATGCTTGAAATGAAACCATGCTTATATAGAACATAGGTAGTGACCATTATAGTGCAAGCCAAGGCCTACCACCCCCTTGGATAGGTGAATGAGGTACGAACCCCTTCATGAGAGGTTGATGGAGTACAAACCCCCCACCGAGGTTGACGGAGTACAAACCCACCACCAAGGTCGACGGAGTACAAACCCACCATCAAGATTAATGGGTACCAACCCCCAACAAGGTTACCCGGTCCTACCATCCTCCGAGCTAGGCGACCAAGGTACCAAGCCCTCGATAGGTTACCCTGGCCTACAACCCCCCAAGCTAGGCTTCGTTATCCGCAACATAATATAGAGATAGTATCATATATATACACTCCTTTCATCATCACACACATACATTCCATTTCATTATCATTGCATCATCATTTCATCATCATCTCATCATCATATATTCATTCAACTCATAAGACATACATTGGGCCTTCAATTCCTCAAGAATCCATAATCGGACATTTTATCAAACACTTAGAGGGTGTGTAATGCTAGTGTAAAATCATGCAATAAAAATCATTGTGAAGTCATCAATAGATACTTGGTAACAACCTTAAATAATATGCATCAAAACCCTTCATCATTTCTCACAGTAGACCTTAGATTCATAGCTCCAAACATAGTAAAACAGTCACAATTTCATAAACTCCAATGTAGTGTGCAGTGATTTTCATAATAGATAAGACCCATGAATAAATAAACTTTAAATCATACAATTTTGAGTAAAAGAGAGCTTAGGTACCATGGGTGAAAGGAACCCATGAAAGAAACCCACATACCTTAGCTTTGAAGATGAAGTTGATGAAGATTAAATATGGAGACTTGAAGCTTGAGTAAAATCCTTAAGATCCGTAAGAGGGTTTGAGACTTTAATTTAGGACTAAAATATTTGGCTAAATGTTTGATTGAGTATTGGTGAATGCTTAGAATAATATGAGGGTGAAAAATAGCTAGGTTAGGTATATTCATTTTTGGGGACAATTAGGCCCAAGACTTAAAAGTCTTGGACCGCAAGAAAAATAACTAGGCAGAATTTACAGTGGAGACCAAGTTTATACATGTCCGCGACAGCTGCGCATCGCGACACTGTCGCCGGCTAATTCTGGATATTGAAATTTTGGAAATTTCAAATTATGATTCGATTTCTCTAAAATTTGGGTTAGACCCACTTCCAACTCAAAAT
>JAPFFP010046907.1:0-10679 GCA_026153255.1 Solanum medicagineum | reverse complement strand
TCCCTTGCACCATTGGTGATGTTGAGTTTGCAAGAGCATTGTGTGACTTAGGAGCGAGCATCAATCTAATGCCTCTTTCTATATTCAAAAAGCTTGGCTTTGGTACTCCTACCCCGACAAGAATGAGATTGCTTATGGCAGATCAAACCATTAAAAAGCCGGAGGGAATCCTTTTGGATGTGCTTGTTAAAGTTGATAAGTTCATCTTTCTGGTGAATTTTGTGATCCTTGACTGCAAAGTTAATTTTGAGGTGTCCATCATCTTGGGGAGACCATTTCTGGCCACTGTGAGAGCCCTAGTGGATACAGATTCAGGTCAACTATGATTTAGGGTAAATGATGCAGAAGTTGTGATCGATATTTGCCAATCCATGAAACACTTGGATGAGTGCAAGAGTGAGGTGTGTACCCTTGATGATAGTTGATAAAGGATTATGACAAAGTCGAGCCGCGACATTAAACATGGCATTTCTATGGAGGCAACCCAAGCTTATTGGATAAGTGTTGGTTTGTTTTTAAGTGTTTTTGGTTGTTGAGATTTTTAGGTAGAAGGTGTGAGTTTATTTTTATGTTGAAAGATATTGATGCAACTGTAATATTTTGGGAATCATTGTGTTTTGAGATTTAGTTTGCGGGTGAAAAATTGAAGAATTGAGGATTTGCAAATGGCACTTGGAGCAGCCTCTATGATTAGGCCTATGAGTCATAGTCATCACTATGACTCGTAGTCATGCCTCGTAGAGGGAGATAGTGAGTACCAGGAGTTGGCACATACACTACGAGCCAACCTTACAAGTTGTAGGGTCCCCTATGAGTCGTAAGAAGGGTTCGTAGTGTCCAGGTATGATTCCTAAATTTTTCCAAGTGTTGGAATTGATACGAGGCCGGCACCTTTGAGTCGTAGGACAACCTATGACTCGTAGTTGGGGTCTCGTAGCCCCAATCAGCAGATTTTTAATTCTTGTCCCAGTTTGCATATTAAACCAAATTTCTATCCCTAAGATTGATAGAATCCCCCATCCCTACTCCGTATTTCCCTTTTCCGACAACTATCCCAGCTACCCATGTCGTTTTTTTGGCAAGGATTCCGGTGAAGTCACGGTTCTTTAAGGTTTCGGCGCGAATTTTGCTTCTCTTTTCCTTGATCAATTTCTCTGGTTGAATGGTAAGCTTCGTGGTTACATTTAGAATTCTTTTTGTGGTAAGTCTGTTCCTTCGATGAGTATGAGCTTCGTTTGACCATGTATAATCATGTCAAGTTTTGATGAAACTTAGGGCTTGCGTGCTTTGAAAGTTTTGTTGTGATTCCAACTTAATGTGGAATTCTTGTGTGGGTGATCGTTAATGCGGAAGCTAATGGTCATGAATTGCTAAGCTTAATCTTTGCCTAACTATTGTGTGATTTGTTGTTAGAATTGGATTTAAGAAATGGGAATGTGTTTTACATATCTTAACCTATGGGACTTGATTGAAATGGTTTGAATGGAAATTACATCCTTATGGAATGTTTATAGATGTCAAGAATGAGTTTGGAATATATATTGCTTTCAGTGTGATTGACGTTATGTTGAACTGATTCCGACTCTTAGAGATGATGGTTGTTCTGAATTTCTGATATTAGTATGGAATTGATTACGTGCCATGCATTTTATATTGCTCTTATGTACCAAATTTGTTTGTACTATGTGTTTGGTTTGTGCTTTGCGTGGGAAAATGTTAGGCACTATAGGTGCCTTATATGTTCAGCTATGAGACACTCCTATGACTCGTAAGTTCCTATATGAGTCATAGTGGTCCCTCGTAGCACGCACCAGTCATTTGTGGTTCCTTCATATTTCTCATACAAGACCCATATACGACTCATAGTGCCTGCTATGACTCATAGTGAGGGTCTTGTAAGCTTTTCTAAGTTATCGAAAATGTTTCTGGAGTTCGGTATGAGACTAAGACTATGACTTGTAGGCCTTTTTAGGAGTCGTAATGTATCTGAGAAAAAAAGCATTTTTGAAGGCATACTAGTCCTACGAGGCAAGTATACGACTTGTAGGTCACCTTACGAGTCGTAACTTTACTCATATCTGCAAACCTGCGGTTGCATCAGTGAATATCAATTTTTGATTTGTTTTTGTTTCTTTTTCTTGTTATGTCTTTTAATGGATCAAACATCTTGAACTTATTTGTTGCCATTTGGTTGGTTTGCAGATAAAATACCCCCTAAAGACAAACGGGCAATTCAAACTCTCCAACAGAGGTTGATGGATGAATCCTTTGAGACTGAGAAATCTGAGGGCTCTGTGGAAGTCTACAAAGTCAGGGTAGACCCCGAAGCCAATAGACCCCAGACACGAGAACTTGCAGCACAAACAACCATAGAAGTAGCAGTTCCTCCCAGTCTGAAGAGGAGGAACAATAGGGTGACGGGGACGGGTAGGATAGCAGCCTACCTCAAATGACCCCATCACACTCAGGTTTAGAGTCGGAGTTGGAAAACACTTCTCAGCAGGAAAAAGCTCAATCTCAACTCCCCGCTGATCCCAGATGGTGTGTTGCGGGTATGAAAGAAATTTACGACCAGGGGTTGGAGCTAAAGGGGAAAGGCAAACCTGTCCGCCAGTTTCATGAGAAGTCCAGTTTGAACGCCTCCGAATTAGAACGAGTGCCCGGATTGGATGGTAGATTGAATGAGCACGGACTATGATGGACCACACAGCAGTTGGGCAAATATGCCCCTTACGTAGTCCATGAGTTCTATGCGACGTATCTTGCTACACTCTGCCGAGGTTGTCGAAGAATAGGAAGCCACTTGAGCAGTCGAGGCTATGGGGGTGACAGTCCGGGGTAGGAAGGTTGATATCTTGGAGGAGACTATCCGACGAGTTTAGCTTGGGCCCACTTATCGAGTACCTCAGCCTACCACGTAGGATGATAGGGTATTGCTAAAATGAGGAGAACGGTGACTGGGAAGGACATCAGGGCCAGGTCAGAGCTTCTTTAGTGGATAGCCAGCCAAATTTGTGAGGCAGGTGTCGAGCCGACATGGGTCACGAACCATGTAGATCCAATTGTGAAAGCCCACCTCTCATTCCGGGCCAAGTTTTGGTGGTCCATTATCCGTTGGCGTATTAGACCAACCTTCACGGGTAATGTGATTACCCTCGAGAGAGTGGTGTTGTTGGCCATCATTCTAGCTGGTTATGCTATAGATTGGGCCTGGATTATTTCTCAGCAGATTTACGATGCTACAGCTCAGATGAAGACCTCACTACCGTTTCTAATTTTGATTCATAGATTATATAGTACAACAAGTGTTCCTATCGACCCTCACCGGGACCCTCACATAGAGGCCACACGTACCATGGATCCCAGTCTGATAAAGGTTGACGAGAACCCGGTGGCCTTACCACGAGCAGCTCCTCCAATCCCAGATCCATTCCCAGTAGAGCCTCCAACTCAGAGTGCACCCCTAGCTACTACCGACACTACTTAAGTTGCTACAGAGCTATGCCAGCTGTGGAGATCAAGTCCACACCATCCTCTAGTACTCCGGCACCAACAACAACTTTATTATAGATTGATCCTCTTACTTCTGCTGTTGCTTTTCAGGCTTTATTACGCATGGTGGCTACGGTGGAGTCTAGACTACAGGCTCTATCTGCACGGGTCAGACCTTGGGTTGACCAGATAGTATGAGACACCGAGGAGAGGATGAAGACATTCCCCCATGCACTGGTAGATGAGAGAGTCAGAGCGGTGGATGCTCGAGTAGATAGGTAAGGGTCCAACGAGGACTTGAGGGAGCTCGGCTTGCTGACACGAGCGTTGTGACTCAGGAGTTGGCCAAGTTTAAGGCCAAATGATTACAGATGTTGGCAGTTCCTATTGCATCCTTGGAGGTGGCACTGACGGATGATGAGGTACTTGAGTGGCTAGCCAACCGTCCAGACATCCATGGGAAGAGGCCCCTTGAGCAGGATGACCTAGAGCCAACCCGGAAAAGGCCGAGACTGGAAGAAGAGCCCATACCAGAGGAGGCGGTGCAGGAGTCGCTACTGATGGTGGTTATTCAGAAAGATCATGAGCAGCACACCCCACATGGAGAGAATATCTCAGGTGCAACTGGGGCCCAAATTTTTGAGAAAGAGGATGCGATAAAAGATCATGTTGACCAGCCAGAGATCGGTGCGTGATGCACCACGATGTTTGACCCTTTTACCCCAGTTCTTACATTTTCTTTATCGATATTTTGTCCTGCTGTTAGACAATTTTTATCTTTATATTGGTTTTGGATACTAGATTTTTAAATGTTGGTTTTTGATGTATATATATCTATGTTATGTTTGTGTGTTCCAGTATTTTAAGTGTTTTTACTTTGAGGACAAAGTATCCTATTTTGGTGGGGTGTGAGAAGCTATGGATTGAGGTGAAGTCTGAGTAGCCTCTAGTCCATAACTTCCCCTATTTTCGATCCCAAGGTTTCTTGCCATGCTTCTTTTTCTTTATGGATGTTTACTTTTTTGTTGAACCGGCATGTTTAGGTAGTGTAGATAATGTGTAAATTCATAGTAGTGCTATCCATTGGCATATACATAATTTTTAGATGTGTTTTTAAAGTTTTGATGAAAAATTGGGTACATTCAAAATTTTTAAGGTTGTGATTATTGATGCATTCATATATTTTTGAATATATGGCAATGTTTGTTTTAATATTGTGAAGGTAAGCTGAGACTGAAAGCATGACCTGTTAGTCTATACTTGATTGTGGATGCAAGGCCATGTGTGTTGTGAGCTTATTTTGCTGCATTCATGCATCCTATATGGACCCAGAACTTGCCTTGTTACTCTAAGATTTGTTTGGGTGATGTGGTGGATATGGAAAGGATCTTAGGCCCTTGTTCTTTGAGTGAAACCACCTTTAGCCTAAATGACACACCCAATGAGTGAGTGAATCCCTTGTTCCAAATTTTTGAGCTTCTTATGTACCCATTCTTTCTTGACACTCTACTGACTTAACCTTGCTAGATGAAATACCTTGATATTGGCCTTGGTCTATCCTTGAGCATGTGAACCTTGATTGAGGCCAAAACCCAAGTTGAGGGTGGCTGTAGTTGGTGGCTCTTGGTTTGAGGCATAGATATTGTGCACTTCACTTGAGGCAAAAAACCTAAGTTGAGGGTGGCCCTTATTGTGGTAAAGTAATAATAATAAGGTGGGTAGTTGGGAAATCAAGAAAGAAATGCAAAAGCATGAACCGAGTGCCAAAAAAATAGAAGAAAAAAAGAAAAGTGCCTTTAGTTGAGAAAAGCAGCAAAAATGAGTTTGAAGTTGAGGTACAACTGAAATAAAGAAAGAAAGCACTCGAGAAAAGTTCAAAATAGGAGAATAAGGGTGGATTGGTTAAAAAGGTTGGATTATGAAAGCAAAAAGTGTTGGTAAACATGGTTCAAGGATAGCTTTTAGTCACTACTTACCCAAAATACCATACCAAAGCACACTGAACCTATGTTACAAGCCTATAAGTCCTAAAGTGATCCAACTCCACTCTATCACCAAGCCAGAAGAGGAGTACAGAGGCAAGCCTATGATGTTAGTCGGTATGCATTTAATTTCAATTGTAAGAGTGAGAATGCTCCCTTAGTCCCTGAGTTCTAAATGCTTTTGAGTGATTATGAGGGACTTCTTCCAATAAGGGCATTTGCACTACTTGACTAGCATAAGACTATACCAGTGATTGTGGACGGTTGTGCTCCCTAGCTTGTCATAGTTGGATTGCCAGGTATCTCATTATGTTCTTGTTTGCTAAATAACATTGCAATTTTGTTTGGAAAATAGTAGTTTAGTACCTGAACCAAAGGAGTTGTTATATATGCCATTAGTAAAGTTGCTACGTATTTCTCTTTGTCTGTGTAGATTGAGTTGTCGCTTGAGGATAAGCAACAATTCTAACTTAATGGTGTTGATATGATATCAAAATAAAACACATTTGATGCCTAAAATAAGGGATTTTGTGAGTTCTTAATGCGACGTTTTGTGGTTTTTATGTGTTTTTTTAGTTTTCTTGCAGAAAAGTTAGGTTGGCATGATTTTGAAGAAAATTTGCAGATTTATACGAGCACACTTACGAGTCGTAGCCCAAGCTATGAGTTTTAGGGTGTGTTGTAGCAATAATCAGAGACCAAAAATTCAGAAATCTGCTAAGTGGAGGTCACCCCTACAAGGCCATCCTACGAGTTGTAAGTTTCACTAAGACTTGTATAGGTGGACTCGTAGCAGGAATCAGAGAGCTAAAATGTTGGACCCAAAACTGAAGACCAAGGCTACGAGAGGAACATAAGAGTCATAGCTCAACCAATGACTCGTACCTATGGGTCGTACCAGTTCAGTCTAAGATACCAAGAACCTGATATGAGACCCCGACTACGACTCGTAGGTCATCCTACGGGTCATACCTACGAGACTTATCATCTGCCAACTGTCTTTTCTGTATAAATATAGGGTTATTTTGTAAATACTATATATATGTTAAGTTAGGATTTTAGAAAGGAGTTCGACCAGGAGACATTTTACAATCATCTTTTGAATCTTTTCTTAGTTTTTTAGATTAGTTTATTGTTCTCTCTTGGGATACCCATTTTTCGGGATTGCCAATCTTGCCTTATACTCATTGGTGATCAATCAAACTTTTGGATTTGCAACTTGTGGTGCCTACACTCTTCATTGTTGTTAGTAAAACTCTTATTTATGACTTGTATGTGCATTTTTGCTTGTTTTGCCTTAGCCATGAGTAGCTAAGCACCCACAATTTGGGGTTTTGGGAACCATGGGTAGTTGACTTGAGATAACCTAGGTTTCTTGCATTTCTATGATTGTAGTTTTGCATGTATTGTCTATTTCTCTTCATTATGATTGTTGTTTCGTCATGGACAACACCAAACCCCGCCTACTATCACGATCCTTGACCAAGGTAGTGACGAATAGGAAAAAAGAAGTAGATAACAGGATTTGATCGATGTCTTCTCGTCTATTCAACTGAACCTGACTAAGGGGAGGTTGACTGGGATAATTGGTAGTGGTTAGTTGGCACACTATGGTTACCGACCAAGCACCATGATGAAAATTCGACCTTCACCTTCACAAGAGTGCTGGAAGAACCTAAGTTACCATCCTGCATTCTAATCTTCAATTGTGGTTATGTTACCTAGGATAGTCGAGTCAATGAACCATGGGGAACACAATTCCCAAGTTATCCCTAAAATTGATTGTTTTCCCGCATAATAGTATAGTCATAATTTTACTTTTGTTTTTGAATCACAAACCCCCCCATCCCTGCCCCGTTTAGAGATTTTAGTTATTGATGCTTGACATGATTAGTAGTGAAGTCTTGTAGTCAAGCCATGTATACCCTATGGATTCGATCCTAACCTTCGGTTAGGTTAAATGCTGACAACGACCGCTTTCTTATTTGAGTGTGAACATCAAATTTCAAATACACAACAAAACCCTTCATTAAATCTCAAGATAGATCAATGATTCCTAGCTCAAAACATGCTAAAACAGTCACACTTTTACAAACCCCCACATAGTTCATAATCAAATTCATAATATAATATCCATATGTAAAATCAATTTAGAAACATGTATTTTAGGTAAAAAGGAAATTTGGGCACCATGGGTGAAAGGACCCAATGGTTGTAACCCACATACCTTGACTTTGGAGAATCCTTGAAGAAAATTGGAAATGGAGACTTGGAACTTGAATAAGAACCTTAAGATCCGGATGAATTTTGGGACTTGAGATTTGGGGTGAAATATTTGTCTAAGTGTTTGAGTGAGGATTGGGAAATGTTTTGTATGATATGAGGGTGAATTATAGGTACTTTCATGCATGGGAAGGCTTAGGTCCAAGACCTAAAAGCCTTGGACTTGGAAAGAAAACTGGCACATTTTAACACTGTGGCGAGCCAAGGGCACGGGAAATCACATTTTTGCGATTTTGAAATTGTGATTTGTTTGCTCTAAAATCTGGTTAGACCCATTTCAATTTTACCCTCTGATTAAGAATATAAAGTCAGATTTTTGATATCGCTTACGAATTTTGAGATATATGGAAATTACGATTCAAGCACTTCCGAGGCATATTTTTGGGCAATTTTTGGGGTCATTTATATATCTCCCCCTTGGGAACATTCATCCCGAATGTCAAAGAAACGTATATGAGAAGTGTAATCATGAAGAGATCAGCCCCAACAAGAATGCAATAATACACATAAACACCATCTTAAAAAATCTAAATATTAGTGCTAAAATCACCATGAACTTTGTCAATATAAAAATGAATGCATGCAAATGACTTAGGGGATGAAACATGAGACATGAAATCACATAAAAGACTTAGAATTAGTACCTTAGGCTTGACTAGGATGGAAAAAATAGGGGTATCGCTTTTGCATGTCCGCTTCGGCCTCCCAAGTAGCAATTTCGACATGCTGGTTCCTCTAAAGGACCTTAACGGAAGCAGCATCCTTGTTCCATAACCTCTTCACTTGTGTATCTAAGACCTCTACTAGAACCTCTTCATATATCAAGTTGTCTTCAACCACACCCACAACATCAAGAGGCACAATAGCATTAGGGTCACCCACACACTTCCTCAACATAGACACGTGAAGACCGGATGAACCAATTCCATTTCACTAGGCTATTACAACTCATAGGCCACCTTATCAATCCTCATCATCACCCTATAAGGAACCAAAAATATTGGACTTGGGTTACCCTTTTTACAAAAATGAACCACACCCTTTATGGGTGACACCTTCATATTGGCCCAATGACCAACTTTAAACTCAATCTCTCTGCTTCTCACATCGGCATAGGAGTTTTGGCGACCTAGGGCTGTTTTCAACCTTTCTCTAATCAATCATATCTTCTCCATAACATCCATAACCAAATCTGGACCCAACAAAGCCATTTCTCCTACTTCAAACCACCCAACCAGTGATCTACAACATCTGCCATAGAGGGCCTCAAAAGGAGCCATACCAATGCTAGATTTGTAGCTTTTGTTATAAGCAAACTAAATCAATTGGAGATGATCATTCCAACTACCCTTAAACTCCAAATACAAGCGCTAAGCATATCCTAAAGAGTTTGGATAGTTCTTTCGGCTTGGCCATCCGTTTGAGGGTGGAAGGTTGTTGTCACGCCCCAAAGTCCCGTTAAGGCAGACTGGCACCCGTTGCCGATAAGGCTTGGGAGAACCAACCTATATCTATGTTCTTTGTATACATATTTTAAGGAATTTTCTAAGTTTGTCATGCTTCTATAAAGATAAACGGTAATAACAATCTAAAAGGAGATGCATATACTTAGGCCATTGGGGCCACGGTGTCTAATGTACGAGAAGTGACCATACTTTAGTTTACATAGTCTACAAAGCCTCTAGTCGAGAGAAAGTATCCATAAATATTTGGGACAAGCCCTGTCTGAATTAACTGTATAATGTAAACATATAAACTCTAAACACATACAAAACTCCGAAGCAACCTGGAGCTTGGTAACAATAGCTGAATGTCCTGTACTCTACTGGGGAGATCTACTAGCACCTGTACCTGCAGTATGAAATGCAGGTCCCCCGCAAGGGACTCAGTATGAGATAATGTTCTGAATAAGTAAGGTGGTAAATATTGTGTATGAAATAACAACTCAAATGAAACCATGCACTAGTGTAGAATAAGGGACCACCTTTAGATATACTTTGGGATCGTATACTTTATGTTCTTTATATTGCTTTACCTTTATTGTATAATCTATACACATCATGTACTGTAAATGACCAATTGATCAGTGGTTAACTGTATCGGGATCGTCCCTGGCTAGGTTCTTCCTAACCCCTCGGGCTACCACCCGTGACAGGATCGTCCCTGGCTAGGTGATGCTTCCACCCCTCGGGCTACCACCCATCAAAAACTGTATACTTTATCTTTCAGTTACCTTTGAGATTATTCTTTTGGTGGTCATAATATTAAAGATATAAGGCTGTATAGACAGCATGTGACATGTAAATAATTGTACAAGACATGATGGCAATGAAGAGAGTATGTTACATAAACAATGAAACGCGTATGAAATGAAACAACTCATGAACTTTGTTTAGCAACAAGAATTCATGTACTTGGTATCCACGTGTATGAAGATATGAAGGTAACTATATATAGGAGCATATGAATATGTTAAAGAGTGGATACATGGCTGTTTGTTATGTTAGTGTAGATAAATACCTTACCGAGGGATCTATGTTTCATGCCAAATGATACAAAATCAAGTAGCCTTACATACCTCGTCGTATGACCTCATTACTACCTTGGAGGGGCTGTGGTTTCTCTCAAATATTTAGCTACAATATATTAATCAATAAGACTAGTATTAGCATCAACACAACACTTCTAGGCAGTCCAATGTCATAAAAATAATCACCCGGACAGCAAGCTTTCAACTAACGATGCAAAGACGATTCTTCAACCTTTTCACTTATAAACGTATTTTCTAACAACCATTCTTATGTACATGTCATGTATATCTTATTTTCAGACCCATAACAGTCCAAAAACAGCCTACACAGCACCACACATAATAATCCTTCACAACATACAAACAAGCGGCATAACGTTACATCCTTTCAC
>JAPFFP010046906.1:0-10680 GCA_026153255.1 Solanum medicagineum | reverse complement strand
CGTGCTACGGAGGGGGGGGGGGGGGGAGAGAGGGGGGGCGGTGGGGGAGAGCGGGGGGCGTGGGGGGGGGGGCGGGGGAAGTGTTAGCTGTATGACTGCGTTTCATCATCATAAAAAATATCTTCATCTTCATTAATTTCAAAATCATCTTTCGGTAAATCTTCACTAAAACCAAATCTTTATTGTAGAAATTCATGATTTAATTGCGTATTAGAATTGATATCATAACAAGTATCATTAACATGTGTAAAATCATCTGTATTTAAAAGAATTACGGTTGTCTAGTTGATTTAGAAGAACTACCAACTATTTTTTTACCTGTTAAAGATTTTGCGATGCCACCCAAAAAATATTTTTTTCCTTTTCCTTTTCCACCGGAATCCATTTTTAATAAAATGATAATATAAATTTATGGATAAACAAAAATAATTCAAGTAGTAAACTACTAACAAATAACAACCAACAAATAACAATTAAAGAATAAAATTAATAAAATGGAACAAATGTACCGAACATCTGCGTAAAAACAGTAGAAGCTGAAGTTGATGAAAATTGAAACTTGAACTTCAAATATGCTCCACCAAAATATTCTCCAATTTCCAAATAGCCAAGCAAATTTTATACACTAATTAACTAATTGACAACAAAAATTCACTAATTAAAATTTGAGAAAGTAAATAATAAATACTTATATAATTATAAATTTATAATAATAGAGAGTAGAATTAGAGATGAAGAACATAGTTAAGAATTGAAATTTGAGATTTGAGAGAAAGATAAACAGAATTTGTAATTGAATATTTGTATGAAAAAGTATTTTGATTAAGGGGTATATATAGGAATTAGGAAGTAAGAAATTAATAAAAAATAAAAAAAACTTAAAAGAGCCATTGGAAACGGCTCAATTCTGCATATATTGATTGTTGACCATTTGGGTGGGCCCCACTCACCCAACGGTCCAATCAGGAAATTTTAATTTTTTTAAATTTTGAACCAGTAAATCAGACTGGTACAAGGACCGGTTTTGATATATCGGGTCCAATATTGACCAGAAAAATCTCCCCCTCCCGTCCTGGACCCTCTACCGGACCTCCTTACCCCTGGAAGCAACTGGTAGCCTACCGGACCGGCACTGGACCGAGACGGGACCGATATCGGTAGCTGTCAGTTCTGATGCTAGCTATAGTTACAAGAAGCAAAACCACTATGCTAGGACAACAAACACCAAGAGTGTCGTCCACACCAACTCCTAATTTTGGATCTTCAACTCCAAAGGGAGAAAGATTTTTTAACAAATGCTTTAGAAAGAGAAAGTAGTGCTGCTAAAAAGATCAAGAAGATTTTAGTTCTACTTGAGGTCTTTGGTTCAAAGAACTCTACTGTAAAGAAAGATCATGGCTCATCTAGTGAGTCTTCTCCATGTGCATCGTGTAATGTGAGTCTTTGAAAATCAACTTTTACAATAAACCATGCTACTTTTCAATGCGCCCAATAATCGTGTAAGCCTTGACAACTAATGCTTCATCTATAGAGGAATAACTTCATAATCTATAAAAGATGATCGAAGGATTGACCAAACATGTGCAACATCAAGAGTCACACATCGATAAGTTGATAGATAGGGTAGATGGACTACTAGATGGGGAATCTAGTCATACATCTAGAAAGGGTATTGAAGTTCAAGAGACCGAAGATCCTGTGAAACTGTCACGATCAGAAATCCCGGTGTGATGATACTCACCTAACCCACCAAGGCAAGTCAGCCTAAAATCCCAGTAACTTAACAAATAAATCTAAAACAGAAGATAACAGTCTAAATATATAAAGAAGCAGAGGACAATAAGCTATAACTATCCCAAGGACTGGTGTCACGTGAACAAGCCTCTATGTACAGAATACTCAAATGAAATACAAGGCATAATATCTAGTACTCCAATAGAATCAAACCGTGAAGTGGAATCCTTAAGGCCTACTGATGACATGAGTAGCTACCTCGTAAGAGATCTGAAAGTGCGATCCAACAAGAAGAAAGTCTAGCCAGATGGACCAAGCTCAAAATCTACAAAATTGTAGCAAGGGGTAAGCACCAAATAACAGGGTACTCAGTAAATGGAACTAACCTAAGGTAAAGCAATGAAGAACACATATAACTCCTTCAATCCCAACCACAATCCACCAAACTATAACCCTGCACTCAGAAAAGTCCCAATATAATATATTATACAGATCACATTAATATAGATACAACACTCACATCAAGATTAGGGATAAAATAAGTACACAATCTCATTAACAATATAGAACCATATCAATCAGATATGATATGAGATGGAGTGGATGCCATGAGATGTATACAATGTAATGTAATATCAAATAATTGTGATGTATGTCTACCCTACGACACACATACACTGACCATATATATTCCTCAGATCAAAATCCATGCGAGTCTCACCTAGTCCATGTATCCATGAAAGCCGTCGGCAAGTACCTCGACCAACTCACTCGTCCAGAAAAGACCTCGAACCCGTCCGAAAATGAACTAGGATCGCCGTCATATTACCTCGGCTTAATTGGTAGAGACCTCAGTCACCAATCCAAATGTTTCTTAGTCACATCTTGGCTATAGCCATCACAAGTATCAATACACAAGTAATAATAAATGTAGTGTGCATGATCATAAATATAACATGATATCATCAATTAAATGATCTCATTATCTCAATGCCATCAATATCTCAATATCATCAGTGTTTCTATATCATCAATTTCTCAATATCAAAAGTGTCTCATTATCAACAATATCTCAATATCATCATATCACAATATAAGCATCATCACACTATCAACACCAAATAAATCACAAGATACATAGATTATGAATTCATAATTAAATCACAACTTAATATATAGCTGAATGACCAAGTATTCAATACGAAAAGTCACGATCAAGCATAGAATGATACAATTCTACCCCCAAACACTCAATTCGACACACATAGGAGCATAAAAGTTTTATTCATACTTAACAAAAAGTTAGAAGTCCACTTGCCTCAAATAAAGTCTCAAAATCAAGAAGGAATCCCACTTTGCCTCTCCTATGATACTTTGAATCACCACAATCTATATAAATATAGCTTCACAATCACATAACGAATCTAAGACACTAAAATCAACGAATTCGGAGAGAGGGTAAAATGATAAAAAATCTCATGTAAAAAAATGTAGTCAAAAACCAAAATTTTATGGATGAAAATATTCTACCGGTAATAAGAAATCCAATGGTGAAATCAGTTTAAAAAGTAGAACTAAGATGAGGGAGAAATCAATGAGTTAAGTTTAGGAAACTCAAGTCCGAAAATCTCCAAATTCCACAATTAAAATCCCAAAACATAGAAGTTAAAACACAAATTGATCAAGGAAGATAGTTGAAATAGGTTAGAAAATAGTTACCGAATTCATTTGCCTTCAAAATCTTGAAAATCCCACTTAGAACGAAGCTTGGAATGTCAAAAATGCTGGAAAATGAGTTAAAATCTTTCTTTAAAGAAAGACACTATCTACGCAACAAAAGTGCTCCGCGAATGTAGATACCAAAGAGAGTTAACCCTCCGCGAATGCGGCAGATGTGGGGTTCTGACTGTTGGATCTCCACGAACGCGGCCCAAGAGGCACGTCCGCGGAGTACTGGTGCCAGATGCACCAGAAAAGACAATACACCGAGAATTCATTCAGAACCCCGTGAACACAAACCAAACATAAAATCCTACCAGAAACGACTATCTGGACTCATTGAAAACATCAGAATTTGAATTCAGAACCTCCGTGACCCCAAATCTGAAGTATCATTTAAACTGGATTCGGACCTAAAAACTCAAAATATTCATAGAACCTCTAAAAATTACAATGAGGACATTTCTAGCATTAGTTTCACCACTCTGAACCATTGGGACTGGCATAATTTTTAAACAAGCTCGCGAATCCTGAATGTTGACAAAAGTTAAATCTATGATCCAAAATGAACTGAAAATGCAACTTTGGGCCTATAATCTCCGTTTTAACTCCAAATTTAGTTCTACAAGTTCTCCTAGGACAACTCGGCATTCCAAAACTAATGGAATCAACAAATCAAATTTCAACACTCAAAACTCAGAATGACCACCAAACTCGAAATTTCCATCTTTAAGCCTTTTAAAACTCTTTATATTTCAAAACTTCAACTTCTTGTGATATTTTGAAAATCCGACTTTTGGACTTATCAATAAATGACTCAAGGAAACTTTCAAAATGGACAAAATGGTAATTTGGTCGAGAATACTAGAAATAAACTTCAAGATCATTACATTATCCACTAGTAAAAATAAGGGTCATCCTCGAACATGAGATAAGAAACATACCTGAAGGATCAAACAACTGAGGGTATCGGGCACACATCTCAGACTCAATCTCCCAAGTAGCCTCACTCTCGGGCTTATGGCTCCACTGGAACTTTACTGAAGTGATCACCTTAGTCCTCAACTTCGTCACCTGCCTGCCTAAAATGGCTACCGGCTGCTCGTCATAAGTCAAATTAGGGCTTAACTCAACTGAATCCATATGAATCATATGAGACTCGTCTGGAATATAATGTCACAACATCGAAACATGGACTACCCGTTGGGTGAAGATGGGTTGGGTGGCAATGCAAGTTTATAAGTCACCTTTCCTTACTCTATCAAGGACCTCAAAAAGACCAATGAACCTCGAACTGAGCTTGCCTCTCTTCCCAAATCTCATAGCACCCTTCAAAGGTGAGACTTTCAATCAAACCATGTCACCAACTATGAAATACAAAGGTCGAACCCGCCTATAAGCATAGCTTTTTTGTCTTCTCTGGGCTGTCACCAATCTACTTTGAATCAATCATACCAGCTTAAGTCATATCTCAACATATCAACATCCATACTCATCACCGATACTGTGTCAAACCAACCTATGGGCGATATACATCTCCGGCCATACAAAGCCTCAAAAGGTGCTATCTGAATGCTGGAATGATAACTATCGTTTCATGCAAACTCTGCTAAGGCCAAATGCTGGTCCCGTCTAGCCCCAAAATCATTTCAGAATGGCCATCAGTTTGTGGGGGGGGGGGGGAACCTGTACTCAAATCCAAACGAGTACCCAAATCATGATGTAAAGCCCTCCAATAATGTGAAGTAAACAATAAGCCTTGATCCGATACAAAGGACATTGGGACTCTGTGAAGTCTCATACACTGACTGACATAAAGTTGGGCCAATATCTATATACTTCACCTTAACCAGAATGAAGTGGGTAGACTTGGTCAGACTATCCACCACTGCCCAAATCTGACAGTAGGAGGTAAGCCAACTACGAAATCCATGACAATACACTCCCAGTTCCACTCAGGAATGGGCATCAATTGAAGTTCTCTACCTGGCCTCAAGTGCTCACACTTGACCTACTGACATGTCAAGCACCTGGACACGAAATCTGAAACATCTCTCTTCATACCAAGCCACCAATAATGCTAACGTAGATCATTGTACATCTTTGCTGCCCCTAAGCGAATGGAACACCTAGCACAGTGGGCCTCCTCAAGTGTCAGTCTGATCAAATCAGCTACTTTAGGCACACAAATACGACTCTCAATCTTCAAAGCACCATCAGGATCAAGCATTGCCTCTCTAGCTTCATCTCTAATCACCTTATCTCGGATAATACATAACTTCTCATCCTCAAACTACCTCTTACGAATCTGATCCATTAAAGATGAGTGGGCCTTAATAGTAGCAAACACTTCACCCTGCTCTGAAATTTGTAATCTCACCAACCCATTGACTAATCTCTGAACATTTCTAGCCAATGATCGTTCTCAACCCTGATAGCTGCTAAACTCCCCATGCTGGATGTCATCCTACTTAATGCATCAGCCACCACATTGTCCTTCTAGGGATAATAGCGGATAGTCGAGTCGTAATCTTTCAGAAGCTCAATCCACTTTTTTGTCTCAAATTTAGATCCCACTGACTGAAGATATACAGTAGGCTGCGATGGTCAGTAAAGATCTCACAAAGGACTCCATATAGATAGTGATGCCATAACTTCAACACAAATACAACCGCAACCAACTCCAAATCATGAGTGGGGTAGTTCTTCTCATGGGCCTTCAACTTTCAAGAGGCATAAACAATAACCTTCCCTTTTTACATTAACACACCACTTAAGCCCACTCCCGAGGCATCAAAATAAATAGTGAAATTGACACGTTCCTCCGACAATGTCAGAATAATAGCTGTAGTCAACAATAACTTGAGCTTTTGGAAGCTCTCTTTACGCTCATCGGACTAATGAAATACCACATTCATTTGAGTAAGCCTAGTTAGTGGAGCTGTAATAGTGGAGAAACCTTGAACAAAATGGAGATAATAACTAGCCAAGCCCACAAAACTGCGAATCCTATATTTGTAGCTGAGGTAGGCCTAGTCAGCCCCAAACAACCTCAATTTTTGCCGAATCAACTCGAATACCCTCTTTCGACACTATGTACCCCAAGAATGCCACTGAACTCAACCAAAACTCGCACTTGGAAAACTTTGCATATAACTTCTCCTCCCTGAGCCTCTAGAGGACTATCCTCAAATGCCTCACATGGTCTCATTAGTCTTAGGATAGAAAAAGATATCATTGATGAACACAATCACGAACAGGTCCAGATATGGCTGGAACACTCCATTCATCAGCTCCATAAGCACTGCAGGAGATTTAGTCAAACCAAAGGACATTACAAGGAACTCATAGTGGCCATACCTGGTTTGGAAGATTGTCTTAGGTATATCTGACGGTCAAATCCGAAGATGATGATGCCGGACCTCAAGCCAATCTTAGAAAATAGGGCTGCTCCCTGAAGCTGATCAAATAAGCGATCTATGCGGGGAATTGGGTACTCGTTTTTGAGAGACATTTTGTTCAACTGTATTTAATCAATATACATCCTCATGGATCTATCTTTCTTTTTTATAAATAGGACTGGGGAACCCTATGGTGAAATACTAGGGCGTATAAAGCCCTTGTTCAATAGATCTTGGAGATGCTTCTTTAGCTCCTTCAATTCAACTGGAGCAATCTGATAAGGAGTGACAGAGATGGGCTTAGTGCCTAGCTCAAGGTCAATAGCAAAATCAATGTCCTGATCAGGAGGGACCCTTGGTAGGCCAGTAGGAAACACATCTAGAAACTCACAAACAACCAAAATAAACTCCTTAGAAGGTTACTTAGAAGCAGTATCACGTATAAATGCCAAATAAGCTAAACACCCTCGATCAATTAACTTTTGGGCCCGAATATACGATATCACTTTACTGGGATAAGAACCCTTTGAACCAGTCCACTCAATCCTCGGTCCACCTGGCATGGCTAAGGTAATGATTTTGGTATGACAATCAAGAATAACATGATATGGAGCTAGCCAATCCATACCCAGAATAACATCACAAACTACCTTATCCAATATAATCAAATCTACCTAAGTCTCATAGCACGCCAAAGTAACAAGATAAGATCGGTACACCTGATCCACTACTAAGGGCTTTCCTACTAGGGTCAAAACATGAATAGGCACAGACACGGAATCAAAAGGCAACTCAAACTTCACGGAGAAATAAGTAGAGCCAGTATCAAATAACACAAATGCAGGGCGATCGCAAATCAGAACAATATCACTGATCACAACATCAGAGGCCTCTACCTCGGGTCTACTTGGAAAGGCATAGCAATGGGCACCTCGACCTCCACTCATAGAAGTTGATCCTCTACCACCTAAAAGAGTGAAAGTATCACCTGCTTCCATACCACTTGTACGTCTACCTCTATTAATCTGACCTCCACCCTGAACCCTAGTCTGTGGGGCTAAAACTCTGGCTGGTAATGCTGGATCTCAGACAGGTGCTATGAAGTATGAATAGTGGGCTCAAAATGAGTCCGTCTAGGGTATTGATAAATCATGTGATTAGGAGATCCATACCCAAAACATGATATAGGGGCGGGCTACTACTGTGAAGGAGCAAGAGGGATATTATAACCTCCCCAACCTGTAGGCCTCTAATGAGAACTATATGAAATCTGCCCTAAACTGTAGGAATCACAAGGCTACATGAATCTTGCGATGCTGCAAAGAGCTACCTCCTCTGACCATACCCTCTGCTCCCCGATGAGGCACCTAAGTATTGTACTGAAGTACGGACCCTTTTAGGGTCCCCAAATTCCTCCCTCTATGTGAACTTTGCCTCATTGTCAGAGCTAACAACTGACTGAAATGAAGCTCCTTCTCTAGCTACCCAAAATGTCGACTATCTGATATAATAAATTAACGCTTTCACAAACCTGCGAACCTTCTCCTCCTCCGTTGGAAGTACAACTGTAGCATGACGGGCTAACTGACAAAAACCTGATCTCGTACTCTGAAACAGACATGGTGCTCTGCCTAAACTCTTAACCCTCTATCATCTCTCCTTATGGACACTCCAAGGAACAAATCGATCATAGAATGTATAAGAAAATGTCTCCCATGTCATTTGAGGAGATCCAGCTAGAAGAGATCTTGTATAAGTCCTCCACCACTCCTTAGCTGGCCCACAAAGCTGGAGGCTGACATATCTCACACCATGTGTCTCTGCTAGTCCCACGGTGTCCAGTAACTTTCTACAAATAGTCAGGAACTCGTAACATCCTCAGTCTTCCCACCCTGAAAGAGAGGTGGGTCTATCATCCAGAATCTCTCATATCTCCGCTGATCATTATTAGTAAAGGTGGAAACCAGTGGAATCTCATCAATCGAAGCTGCTAGTGGCTGCTCATCCTAAACCTGTGCCTCGAGGGCCTGCTGTTAATCCTGAGGCTGCACCCTCACTCGAGTCTGTGAAGTACCAGAGAGTGTCAACTGGGCTACTTGCCTGCCTCGAAGTCTCTAACACACCCAAGACTCTCAAAAGTGTATCCTGGAGTAGAGGTGCTATAGCAAATTCATGTGGAACCTGCTCCTGTCTAGGCTCCATAGCTAGCTTAGGGGAAATACTCCATTTATAGTCCCTCGCAGGTGCTTCCTCTCGGTCCCAACCTCTAGCTCATCCCTGGGCACGGTCCTTACCCCTAGATGGGGTCTCAATAGCAATATCATGGGATGCCTCTCCTTGACCTGTAGTAGTAGTACCTCTAGTCCTTGCCATTTATCAAAAGGACATATAAACTCAATAGTTATACAAAACCCACACATAAATTGATTTGAATGAAATGAAAGAGCATTTTCTAATAGTCTTCATAGCCTCTCAAAGATAAGTAACGGATGTCTTCACACCGGTCCTCAAGACTCTACTAGACTGGGCTTGTACACATGTGAGACCTATGAACTTGGGGCTCTAATACCATATTTTCATAACCTAAAATTTGAGATGTGATGACACTCACCTAACCCACCAAAGCGAGTCAGCCCAAAATCCAAGCAACTTAACAAATAAAGAGAAAAGTAGAAGATAATAGTCTAAACATATAGGTAAGTGAAAGAAAACAAACTACAACTATCCCAAGACTGGTGTCATATGTACAAGCTTCTAGATATAAAATACTCAAATAAATATAAGGCATAATGTCTAGTCCTCAAATAGAACCGAAACGTAAAAGTCGAATCCTCAAGGCCTACTGAAGATATGAGCAGCTATTTCATAAGAGACCCGAAGCGCGATCCAATAAGAAGGAAGTCTAGCCAGATGGACCAGTCTCACAACCTACAAAAATGTAGCAAGGGGTGAGTACCAAACAATGGGGTACACAACAACTAGAACTAACCAAAGGTAATGAAATGAAGAACACCGGTAACTCCTTACATCCCAACCACAATCCACGAACTACATCCCTATATTCAGAAAGGTCCCAGCATAACATGTTATACAAATCATAGTAATATAGATATACTCGTCTTCTTTTGGCATAGTATCTCAACACACAAGTATATAAATAGATCCAAAACTCACATCAAGATCAGGGATACAATAAGTACACAATCTCATAAACAATATACAACTAAACAAATCAGATATGATATGAGATCGAGTAGATTCCATGAGATGTATACAATGCAATCCAATGAGATGGAGTAGATTCCATGAGATGTATACAATGCAATCCAATGTCAAATGATCATGATACATGTCTGTCCTATGATACACATCCACTGACCATATATATTTCTCAGATTGGAACCCATGGGGTCTGGGGGTATCACATAGACCATGTATCCATGAACACCTGATGTCGCGCAAGTTACACCTCCTTTAGATGATAAAGAGACCGTTTTCAAGAAATAGATACTAACCAAGGTTAGGGTCGAACCCATAGGGAATACGTAGAATCAAGAGAATTCAATAATCGCAATTTGGATGGTTAACTAACTTACTTCACCAAAAGGGGGGTTTGCAATACTCAATGGAAAATAAAACTAAACTGACTAACACAAGAGAGAAATCAATATGGGGATAAACTAGGGTATTGTGTTCCCCATGATTCCCCAACTCAATATCACCGGATAACCTAATTTTGTTCTATTGTGTGTCATGCAGGACGATAAGTTAAGTTCACCAAGCCCTTTGGTCAAACGTGAGAGGTGAATTTTACTAGTATAGTGTG
>JAPFFP010046905.1:0-10681 GCA_026153255.1 Solanum medicagineum | reverse complement strand
TCTTAGTTGGAGATCTTCTCTAAGAGGCTTGCCATAGTGTATGAAGATGCTAAATTATAAGGAAAGTGATGCTATGGGTAGGGTACAAGTGCCCCTTAGGTAAGACTAGTGAAACGAGGATAGCTCAACAGATAAGAAAAGACTTGAGATATGTATCCATGATTATGTAAAGATGTGTGAAGCTCTAAGTTATGACTGCTATAAAAATCTAGACAATATTTTTGAGTTCAATGTGAAGTAGGTTGAGGTAAGCATTCTGTGTCATCCCGAGCAACTAAGTTGATTGGGGTTTATGGATAGATGATAACAAGTTTTCCATTATAGTCTAAGTCTTATACATATGAGTTTATGAGAGCGTAGAAGTTGAGTATTAGCAGGCAAAAGAAGAGGCTGAATTATAACAGTTGTGAAAAGCGGTTATGTACGCCACTAAGAGTAGCAAATAAAGAGAGAGAGTTCCATATAGACAAGAGGAAGCTAAGAGTGATGTCATTGGAAAAGGTTTGAGTAGCTAGTCATATGTATACGACTATAGCATAACAAAAGATTTTAAGACATTCTTGTGGATAGTGACACCTTGACTGAGTGGAGGTAGATGCTTACAACCTAGTAGAGAAAATTGATTCCCAAATTTAGAGAGAGGACCTTGAGAGCTAAGGGGGAGATGAGGGGTTATTAACCCAAATGAGTCTTGAATTTAGATATTGATGAGTTGATTAGGATGAGACCTTGATGTTTTAGGTTCTTACAGTCACGATCCAAGCGTAGGGCATAGACGTGACACGATGAATAGGAACCCAAAGGGACCCCAAAAAAGCCTCTTAGCATATCATACACACATCCTTGGTCGCGGAAGCATAAGAAAACAACAACAAGAGATAATGAAAAGGGGAAAATGGGACTAAGGGAAGTCTTTGATAGCATAAAACGTAGAAGAGTCAAAACTCAAGGCATAATTACATCATTAGTTCCAATAATACCTCTAAACATAGATTTGAGCGGGCGCCAAGACACTTTCCGGGCTCACCCTCAGAGTGCTAATTGTTCAACATAAAGAGATAACAAAAGCAAGATTAGCATAGCTAGTGTCCCCGAACTTGATGACTCACCAAAGCTTATCTTCAAGATGCCAAACTAGCCATGGGGAGGATGCTCGTGAGGTGCTCCGGTTCCTACATGGTAACATCATATAGGCATAGAGTATGCGTTAGTATATTTCAGTATACTAAGTATGTATGATGCAATGCAACAAGACATGGACAACATAGACAAGATGCATACTCATAAGCAAGGGATTGTATATGAGCAACATGGTATGTATGATCAATGCTTGAAGTAAAACATACTTTTAAATCATATAACTTGCAAATATAGTTACATGTATAGGAAGACGCCATACCACATAGTCCAACATGCCATTACTAAATCCCCAACGCATACCACCCCTTGGAAGGTGATTGAGGTACATATCCCTCAACGTGGTAGTACAGACATACCACCCTCTGACAAGGTAATTGAGACTTGGCACCCTCTCAACAAGGTGATTGAGGCTTGACACCCCCTCAACAAGGTGATCAAGGCATGATACCTTGTCGACAAGGCGATTGAGGCATGACACCCCCTCAACAAGATGATTGAGACATGACACCCTCTCAACAAGGTGATTGAGGCATGGCACCTTCTCAACAAGGTGAGACCAACTAGCAACACCATAGACACTTTTCATGAATTCAACGCATATATACATTCATTTCATCATCATAATGTCACTTGACTCATAAGCCATTCAATAGACCATTAATAGTTCAAGAATCCTTAACAAGACATTTTATCAAACACTTGGCAGGTATGTAATGCTAGTTTGAAATCATGCAATTCAAGAGTGAAATCATGTGACAAAACTCAATGAAAATAAATCTACTAACACTTGGTAACACCCTTATGTAAGATACATGAAGATTCCTCATCAAATCACTCATCATAGTTTCATAGTTCAAAATATGCATAGTTAACCAAAAATTCATAAAACCCCAACATAGGTTATAGTTATAATCCATAATAAATAGTACCGATAAGTAATACAACTTGAAAACATGCAGTTTACATAAAAAGGAAGGTTGGGCACCATGGGTGAAAGGAGCCAATGGTTGAAACCCCTAGAGGTCAAACTTGGGGATTTCCTTGATGAAAATTTGAATGAGAACTTCAAGCTTGAGTGAAGTTCTTGAGATCCGGAATGAGTTTGGGATACTTGAATTTGGATGAAATATTTGGCCAAGTGTTAGAGAGGGTTTTGGGGAATGTCTTGAATATATGGGGTTGGAAAATGACTAAGTATATATGTTTTTACACATAGGAAGGCTTAGTCCCAAGACCCCAAGGCCTTGGACCGAAATTAAAAAAGTTGGCGACAAATACACTGGTCCGCGCCTTGGCCACGTCGCGCCAGGGTCGCGGACCCTCACTGTTTTGCGCAAACTTGGAAAAATTAAGTTTTTCTACGGTTGCTTACCCATTAGCCACTCAATTTTGCTCCCTGATCAAGAATATGAAGTCAGATCTTTGATATCATGTACGAATTTTGACATATATGGAAATTACGATTATGGGCATTTTCGAGGCACATTTTTGAGCACTTTTTGGGGCCTTTCAATATCTCTCCCTTGGGAACATTCATCCCCGAATGTCAAAGAAACGTATATAAGAGAAGTAACCAAGATGATTTCCGCCCAACACATGAATGCAACAAATGCACTTAAACATCACTTTGAAAATTTCAACATGATTGTTAAAACCACCATAAACTTGTCAACATAAACATAAATGCATGCAAATGACATAAGGAGCGAAACCTAAGACTTGGAATCACATAAAGGACTTAATTTGCTATCTTAAGCTTGAATAGATTGAAAGGGGTACAACTATCATTTCTTCATATCCGCTCCGGCTCTCCAAGTAACGCTTTCGGCTTGTTGATTCCTCTAAAGAACCTTGACGGAAGCTACATCCTTGTTTCCTAACCTCCTCACTTGTCTATCCAAGATTTCTACCAGAACCTCTTCATATGTCAAATTATCTTCTGCCGCACCCACAACATCCAAAGGTACAATAACACTAGGGTCACCTACACACTTTCTCAATATGGACACATGGAAGACCGGATGAACCATATTCAAGTCTATGGACAATTCCAATTCATAAGAAACTCTACTAATTCTCCTCAACACTCTATAAGAACCCACACACCTTAGGCTCAATTCCCTCTCTTGCCGAACTGGATCACACCTTCATGGGTGGGACTTTCAAGGAACCCAATTATCAACACAAGCACACCTAAACTACCTTAGTACCGAAGGACACCATCTCCGCCTTTGGAGAAAACCTCCATTTCACCATGTTCCACCAAAACATCTAACTTTAGCAAAGCAAAATCAAGATCTTGCCTTAACTTGACCTCTTCAACCAAGGAAGATTCAGAACCATCAAAACCACTACACTACCATTCTCAACTTCATCCAACCTCATTCCCAACCTAGCCAATTGGAGCACTTCTCTAACCTTGTTACCCACAATTCACACTTATCACATCTAGCAGACAACCCCTCATCCCTCAAGATTCACAACATCGCTCTTAAATAACTCACAAGCTCTTCTTCATTCCAGAAGTAAATCAATATACTATCCATAAAACTACCACACATATAACAAGGTAGGGTTTAAAGACCCTAATCATGATATCTATAAACATAGTCGGTGCACTAGTCAAGCCAAAAGACATTACCCCAAAGTCAAAATATCGGAGAGGACATCAAGAACTCATTGACCACCATAATCGACTCAATGGGAAGGACCTTAGGCTCAACATCCTACCTTTACAAGGTGATAAATGCAACCCTTGGACCCTCAGATAAGAAATGGACCTACCCATTCACTACCACTTTACAATCTCCCACTCAAGGACGGGTTCATTAGGGAATTAGAATCTAACTCTATGGGTTCTACAATCAATGGAGACATAATATGCATGCAACCAATCCACCCCAAGAATATTATCAAAACCTACCACGTCAAGCTCAACGAAATCATAAGGCAAGACTTTATGCAATAAGAAGATGGAACATTTTCGATAGACTCCTTTAGCAATGATAGACTCATACATGAAGCCCACTAGAAAATGAAGGAATAGTGAAAGAAACAGTGGCACCCAGACCTATCAAAGAATACACATCAAAGTCAAAGGAAACTTTGACATACCGGTGTCAACATAGGGCACCTCATCCCCTCTTTGCCTCCCTTGAAGAGCATAGAACTGATTATGTTGTGGAGCACCCCCTTGACCACCTTGAGCCGCTTGATCAACACGACCACCTTGTTGTTGAAGTCGACCATCTTTACACCTTTTTCGAGCATATGGACAATCAACTAGCTTATGACCCGCTTCACTACAACCATAACAAGCATTGGTCTTCCTCAAGCATGGGCCACCATGATTCTTCCCACACCTTTGACACTTAAGGTTAGTTCCCCATCATTGCCGTTTTGCCATTTTGAGTTAGACACCCCATCAATAGCCAACCTCTCATTTGGACCATCGAAGGACTCTTGATCTTGGAAGCTACCATCAAATTGAGCCCTCTTGAACCCCTCAGTTCTCCCCCTCAAGTTGCTCGGCATAAGTCATTAGCCGAGATAATACATAGCACTCATAAGCATGGCGGCACGACACTCCTTATTAACCAAGTCGGACACCCCTCGACATAAACTTGCTCATTCTAGACCTTGGATCGACAACCAATTGTGGGGCATACTTGGAGAGTTGGTTGAACTTGGGGGCATACTCCGTCACACTCATAGAACCTTTCTTAAGATTCATAAACTCAATCATATTAGCCTCCCTTAGCTCGATAAGAAAGAACTGGTTGAGGGATCCGGCCTTAAACTCCTCCCAAGGAATGACATTGTCATTTACCCTCTCCATCTTTCATTGAGTGAACCAAACCCCTTTGAGTTGGTAGGCCGCCAACTCTACTTTTTCCTCTGAATTCATCCCCATTATAGACAACACCTTTTACACCTCATTGATGAACTCTTGGAGATCCTCATCCACCTTAGACCCATGGAACTCCAGTGGATTCATTCCAGTGAAGTCTCTTACTCTTGAGGCCGGAGTGAGACCATGAGGAGCTTGGGCCCTTTGGTTCAATTGGTGGCTCATTACATATGCCAACATGGTGATAGCATTCTGGAACTCAATCTCGATAGCCCCTCTATCTTGAGAAGCTTGGGGGGGGGGGGAGGATAAGTCGGTTGTCCCATAGGTGCATGGCCCCTCCTTGGTCTTCCACTTTATAACAGCATGATCAACAACTAGAAGCGCAAAGAACATTCGTTAGGGGGGAAAAGCCTTACCTTTCAACTAAGACACGATATAGACCATGTAGAAGTGAAACATTTCTTAAAACGCCTCATAGCCTCCCATTCATAGTTGTGGCGCCCTTCACAACCATGAATAAGACTTTAATCGATACAGTGTGTTAGATTTCGAGGACCATTAACAACCTAGTGCTCTGATACTAAGTTTGTCACGACCCAAGCCTAGGGCCTAGATGTGACATTGCAAATAGGAACCTAAAGGGACCCCAAAAAAGCCTCTTAGCATATCATACACACATCCTTGGTCGCAGGAGCATAAAAAACTACAACAAGAGATAATGTAAAGGGGAAAGCAGGACTAAGGGAAGTCTTTGATAGCATAAAACGTAGAAGAGTCAAAACTTAAGGCATAATTACATCATTAGTTCCAACAACACCTCTAAACATAGATTTGAGCGGGGGCCAAGACACTTTCTGGGCTCACCCTCCTAGTGCCAAATGTTCAACATAAAGAGATAACAAAAGCAAGAGTAGCATAGTTAGTGTCACCGAACTTGAGGAATCACCAAAGCTTATCTTCAAGATGCCAAACTAGCCACTGGGAAGATGATCATGAGGTGCTCCGGTTCCTACATGGTAACACCATGTAGGCATAGAGTATGCGTTAGCACGTTTTAATATACTAAGTATATAGTATGCAACGCAACAAGACATAGGCAACATAGACAAGATGCACAATCATAAGCAAGGGCTAGTATATGAGCAACATAGAATGCATGATCAATGCTTGAAGTAAAACATGCTTGTAAATCATAGAGTTTACAAATAAAGTTACATGCGTAGGAAGAGACCATACCACATAGTCCAAGTATACCATTACTAAATCTCCAAGGCATACCACCCCCTTAGAAGGTGATTGAGGTACATACCCCTTAACGTGGTAGTACAGGCATACCACCCTCCAACAAGGCGATTGAGACTTGGCACCCTCTCAACAAGGTGATTGAGGCTTGGCACCCCTTCAATAAGGTAATCGAGGCATGATACCTCCTCGACAAGGCGATTGAGGCATAGCACCCCTCAACAAGGTGATTGAGACATGGCACCCTCTTAACAAGGTGATTGAGGCATGACATCCCCTCAACAAGGTGAGACCAAGTTGAAACACCATAGAAATTTCTCATGAATTCAACACATATATACATTCCTTTCATCATCATAAAGTCACTTGTCTTATAAGTCATGCAATAGACCATCAATAGTTCAAGAATCCTTAACAAGATATTTTATCAAACACTTGGTGGGTGTATAATACTAGTTCAAAATCATGCAATTCAAGAGTGAAATCATGTAAAAAAACTCAATGTAAATCAACCCACCAGCACTTGGTAATACCCTCACGCAAGATACATCAAGATACCTCATCAAATCACCCAATAAATCATAGTTTCATAGCTCAAAATATGCATAGTTAACCAACAATTGATAAAATCCCAACATAGTTTATAGTTATAATCCATAATAAATAGTACCCATAAGTAATACAAATTTGAAAACATGGAATTTACATAAAAGGGAAGGTTAGACACCATGGATGAAAGGACCCAATGGTTGAAACCCACATACCTCAAGTTTGGAGATTTCCTTGATGATGAGAAATTGAAGCTTGACTGAAGTGCTTGAGACCCAAAATGAGTTTGGGACACTTGAATTTGGATGAAATATTTGGCTAAGTGTTAGAGAGGGTTTTGGGGAATGTCTTGAATG
This sequence comes from Solanum medicagineum, assembly GCA_026153255.1. Taxonomy (NCBI): domain Eukaryota; kingdom Viridiplantae; phylum Streptophyta; class Magnoliopsida; order Solanales; family Solanaceae; genus Solanum; species Solanum medicagineum. The sequence goes on along the minus strand of JAPFFP010046905.1, from coordinate 3,541 downwards.
ATATGGGGTTGAAAAATGACTAAGTATAGTTGTTTTTACACATAGGAAGGCTTAGGCAAAAGACCCCAAGGCCTTGGACCGAAATAAAAAAAGTTGGCGATAGATACACTGGTCCCCGCCCTGGCCGCGTCGCGCCATGGTCACGGACCCTCACTGTTTTGCACTAACATGGAAAAATTAAATTTTGCTATGGTTACTCTAAAATCGGGGTTATACTTATTACCCACTCAATTTTGCCCCCTGATCAAGAATATGAAGTCGTACTTTGATATCACGCATGGATTTTAGATATATGAAAATTACGATTATGGGCATTTTCGAGGCACATTTTTTGGCACTTTTTGGGGCATTCACTTACATTCCTTAGAGCTCGGTTGAAGAGATGATTTATTGCTGTCTTATGTATGAGCGCCATGCCTCTGGACTAAACCCATACAACCGACGTAGATACATGTTCATGATGAGTCTCGAGGGCGAGGAGTGGCAATTGTACTTTATCCCACGGAAGTATCAGAACTCCCAACCTTTTTGTCATATGAGATGCAACTTGAGTTTCACAACATATTCAATTCCATAAATTCACGATGGGTCCAAAAGGGAAAATGAGGTCGTATCACATTACGGATGCTCTCAGATTGAATTCTTTGAATATATCGCGCTCATGATCTTTCGCTCCAAAGTCTTTCCAATAAACCATCCTTCTAGTCTTGATAGCGATGTTGATGAAAGTCAACGAGTTATTGATTGAATGAGATGTGACCGAGTTTTACACTACGTATAGTTTTGTGAGATCAGAGTGAGTCCTGATAGACGAGGGAAACTGTACTTCATTTCAAATTTCCTCATATAATATTTCTTGATTAAATTATGTTAAGGATCTTTCTTTCCAAGCTCGTTGAGTAATCCAGCTTTCTAGTATTGATAGAAGTATTAACAATAGTAAAGGATTGATGGTTGATGAGAGAGAGAGAGAGAGTGAGAGTTTTTGATCCTGACGTCATCTTACGCATGCACTAACCTTTGGCTTGTTATGCCATTGTTGATGGTAGTAGATGAGTTATGGGTGATGGGAGAGAATGAGTGCTCCTGAATTATGATAATGGAGTTGAGTTCCTATCCTATAGTTGATTTCCCCTTTTACACTCTGCGTACTTGAGTCTACAAGTCATTGATGGTATTCGTGCCTAATAATGATATTGGAGATAAAGTTTAAACTCTAGATATCGTGTTCTAAGTCTATTCTTGAGAATGAGTATTCGAGTATCTGAGTATTTGAGTTCTTGATAGTATTCATTCCTACTTGGCATGGAGAGGTAGTAATTTGAGATTTTGCCAAAGGGGAGATGACGAGTTCCTCCGGGTATAATTATGATGCTGATAGTAGTAGATTGAGGGTGAGGGTAGATGAGAAGGAGTAAATATATCCTTGTTGTGACAATGGTGTGGTACTTGTTTCATGCAGGGATATAGATAGTGAGAAGGGGAGAGATGAGATGTTATGATGGGCAATAGATCGGTAATAGTACGATGATGTGTCTTTGAGTGAGAGCTCAATGAATGATAGAGGTAGAAGTGTTAAGTAAGCTTAAAAATTCTAAAATATAGTTGACGTAGTGAATGCATAGTTGTTATTATGCGAGTATTGATGATAGACTATCGAAGACTTCGTAATAAGGGGCTCGAGTGAGAGTGGTGAGGTAGTGAAGAGGACTAGGGATCTTTTAATGAAAGCCCCTAAGGAAGTATAGAGTTGAGTATTAAGGGTTAGCCTTGTATGGATATGATCATCTTAGCAATAACACCTTGAGGCTCAGAGGTAGGCTTGAATGGAAAAAGAGGATGTGGATAAGTAGAGTTTTGAATATGAGCCAGGAGCTTAAGTTGATAGAGTAGAGTGTCATGAAAGGGAGCACAATTGAGATGAGGTCCCAAGTTTGAGAGTTGTACATAGAGTCTTATGTATTGATGGTCCCATTCTTCATTAGAGTTGATGGTTTCATGCTTGAGTTCGAAAGACTGATTGTCGAAGTATTTAAATGTTTGAATTGATTGTGTTTCGACATTCCATTTGTGTGTTGGTGAATATGTCTAAGAGAATATCTTTACTCTTGATCTGAACTGATTTGTCTATTCTGAGTGACTTGTTTTGTCTAGACTGGTTGATTGAGTATTAAGAGGTCTTGATTATCATTCGTGCTTGATGATGAGAGTGCTGACATGAATGTTTTTGCCCTTGACTTAATTGATTGTCTTTCCTCGAGTTGATTGTCTATTCAGGAGTCCGAATATAGATTGTTGATAGTGATGAGGAGTCGAAAGTTTGATTTGACTGATGGGAGTGTCAAGATGAATTCGGAGTCTATTCGTGCCTTGATATCCACCTCTACTCATCATTTGAGGGCGAATAATCCCAAGGGGAAGATAATATAACACCCTATAAAATCACCAAAATGCCCCTAGAAAGAAATCATGCGTGCAACGCATATTCCCAAGCTCTGATGGAAAATCTGAGATCAGATTTGTGATCAGCATGAAAATTAAATGGAAAAAATGATCTCGAACCGATTTTAGAGAAACCGAGTCAGAAAATAATTTTCGCTAATTAATTCCAAAATAGTGAGAGTGCGGCGCGGACTTACACTTGTTTTCTTTTTTTCATTTTTCAACGTAAATTGGAAAGAATGAAATTTCGCAAAAATAACACATATCTGTGCCCCTGGCGCGACGTGGACATTGTGTTATGGGATGAAATTTTATTCTTTTATTTCAGGAAGGTATTTTGGGTATTTCTAACTTATTTCTAAGTCTAATAAACGAGTATTCGAGTCGTTTTACATTGATTAAGGGTTTTAAAATCCATTCTGTTCCTAGTTCCTAACCGAGGGCTTACCGAGGGAGAAAGAAGAGAAAGTTGGGGATATCAAGGTTCGAGGTCAAGTTCTAGAAGAGGATTAGCAATTCTTCATCCCAAGTATGTAAGGCTAAACTTAAAGCATGAGATTGTTCTCCCATGTGCCCCATAGATGGTCATAGATGAGTTGAAAACCATGAGTCCCCATACATGATTCTTCAAGTATTATCCTGATTAAATTCTTGAATTCAGTTTTTATTGTATTAATGAGTTTTCTGTATACAATAATATCTTGATGGTGTTCTTGAAATTGAGAAATTATTTGGATGCATGTTCATGCCTTCATTCACATGAACCCTAATTGAAGACTATAGTTGCTATTATGCATTATTTTGAAAACTGAGATTTGATGGCCATACTGAGCATGCTAAACACCGATGATTTCTTTTACGTATTTTATTGAGTTTTCATGAATATAACTTTTGAGCATGAATAATAATTTGAGAAAAAGCTTTCATGATATGTAGAGTTTTTTGAAGCATGAGTTTTACTAAGAAAACACTTGACGTTTTAATGAGTTTTGATTGAATTGAGCATTGAGTTTAAATGATATTTTGAGTACATATTGATGATAATGTAAATATATTTACTCATAATATATTCATTGATGGATGATGGTGATAGTTGATA